>JAGFBZ010002169.1:0-101686 GCA_018398805.1 Hirundichthys speculiger | reverse complement strand
GATGGTGCGCTGTAAAACAACGAAAATATAACTTTTCTTAAATAAAAAGAAATACAAGGGAGAAAAAAAAAACTTTTAAAGTCCAAAAAAAAAAAATTTGTGCACTGGAGCACAAAAAAATAAAATATAAAAACAAGCCAAAAAAAAAAAAAACAATAAATATAAAGTCACATGAGCATTAAATAAAAAAAACAAAACAAAAAAAAAAAAAACAAACAAAAAAACAACAACAAAAGTAAACACTGTGGACAGAGCCTTTAACATTAATTTTGTGCACATTTTCTGCATTAACGTGGTGAGTGGTAAGCCTCAGGTTACATTTTTTTTTTAACTTTCCTTTTGTTCTTTTCTTTAAATAGTATCAATTCCTTGTGGCACAGGAGCTACATCCATTTGCACATCGGTCCAGCCTGTGATCACATCTCAGTTCCATTAGTTAAACCAGCTTTTAAAAAAACAAACAAAAAAAAAAAAACAGCATCCTCACTGTGGAGTGTTGAAGCTTATTAAAGTTTTCAGAGATCTTAAAAACATAATTGTGCCAGTCAGGGGGAAAAAAAATCCATATCACATTTGCTGAGGGAAGAAGAAAAAAAACAAAACAAATGCTTATCCTACAAAATACATAATCCAGAAGCTGACATTTATGCTTCTGCAATCAGGCAGGAATTGATTTTTTTTCTTTATTCCAATAATCTTCATTTTAGGAGCTACAGAGCAACCTGACAGACTGCTATCTGGCAGGTAAACATTACACCTGTGGGCTACATCAAAGCAAGCAGGACTCAAACATGTTTAAAGAAGGGCTGTGGTAAAAATATCTTAGAATTACACGTGTAAACACCAACAGGCAGAAAGCCATGCACACTTCCATTGCAGCCTTCCACTACAACTGAAAAACTAAGGTGAATAAAGACCACCGTCACATAAGCAAACCAGTGTCAGGGGACTAAGACTGTATTCCCAGGCATTCCTTACACAGTATCAACGGGTGAATATATGGCAACAATCACTAGTTTGATCAGATGCTGGAGAAGTACCTCATTAGTCCAGAAGGGAGTTGAAATGCCTTAAACAGAGCCGTCATAAGGTAAAACATCCCAAAGAGATGGCAATAAAATGACAGACAAAATGCAAGCTCTGTCCATAAGAATGCCTACAGTGGCCATCATTTACAGAGAAGCACTGATGAGAAAAGTGAGGACATCCTCAAACACATGGATTGGCAGTTGCTGTGGGATATGGATTCAAGACACCTTAAATACAATGTTTCCCTGCTCTTAACTCCTATTCAGTCCATTTTTGAGCTACATTATAAAACTATGTTAAGAGGCCTCAAGTCTTACCAAGTCATTTTACCGTTGCTTTACATTGGTATTATGCTTACAACAGTCCTAAAATCACTTATGAAGGAAAAAATATATAAACTTCAGTATAAGACTACTGTACGCCTTACATTAGAAATTCTAGATTTCTTACAACAGAAAAAAGTGCATTAATACCAATAAGAACCAATTTCATTCTTGACATCTTATCACTCTTTTAAGTCCAATATGCAAATATCTATAAAAGAAAAAGAAACAGCAGCAAATGTGATTTTTGATCTACCTACAGTATTTGAACTTTTGTTGCATTAGTAACAACCATCAAACATGAGTCCTGAACTCTCCAACCTATGTTTGTCTTCGTAACACACACTGCCTCCAATAACTATAGGGACATTGATCAGACAATACGTAGGATGAAAATAACCAAGCACCTGACAGTAATTAATCAAGTAGACATTCAGACATGCAACACAGGTGATGATCATATGCCATGCAATATTTTGGTACCGCGCTGGACCGATGTACTGCATCTTTATTGCCTCTGAAGATGGGAAAGAATAAAATCCTACAGTTTGAGAGGAATTCAGCAACCAAGTAAAGAGAAGGGAAATTAAATTCAGCCAAATGTACATATGAAGAAAGACCCATGTATATGCACATCAAAAGGTTTATGCAATTTTGCAGTAAAAGGTGCAAAAAGCTTTGTGCACATAGTTATAGTAAAAGCATCTGTTTTCCATTTAGCCTCTGGCACAAGCCTGTTTAAACACATTTACATGTGAGTCATTCTACGTGCACTGTAGTATTTGGGACTGTGGCACCCTATGCTGGTTCAGATATTCCTTTATGTACCTTTCTATAACCCCCCTCCTGAAAGATGAGAATGAATTTGAGACAAAGGAGTTAATTACCGATCTGCTTGGCTGCCAGCAGGAGGCTCTTCAGTTCTTGGCTAGCAGCTAGCCGTTTAGCTTTGTCCTGATGTTCAGAGCAGAAATGGACAATCTTCTGCCAAGTCAGTCCCTCTTTGGCAAAGAGCTTCTGTCTCTTCAAACGCTTGGCCTACGACGAACGACAGAGTGGAAAGTAGTTAAAGTTCAAAATGAAGAGCACTGCTACCACAACCACTACTCTTTAATAAACTTTAGCTAACTGCTAACAGATATATGGATGACAGCTAAGAGGCATTAACTGCACAGCTGATTTTTAGCTGGCCAGTCAATCAATGAAAGTTAGAAAATAACACACAATATCTTATTACAAGTTCCTTTTAGAAAAACATCCATTACCTTTTTCCCCAACAGCACTAGTTGTCTGAATAGCTATCGTTACCACTGGCCAATAAAAGTTGTAAGATTGATTAAACTGTTCAAATGTGACTATATGAAGCCACTGAACATGTAAAGAAATGGTGGTCACCGTACATTAACCAAGTTGAAATTACGGTAATACTGGAAATACGGCTAATTCAAATGTTTCATGCATTTTCTGAACCAGTTTATTCTTTTCTTAAACTGACAGAAAGGAAGATGTTATTTTTGATGCAACACCTATTTTTCACATTGTGGTTATGAAAACAGTACGGTAGAAGTACAGTATCAGTAGTATTTCAGAAAGCAGTGTTACTGAGCTTAACGTTTTGAGTTTTTTTTTTTAATATGTACATCTCTTCCATTATAGCGGTGAAGTATTAAAATTGAGCAGATCTGACAGTTTATGGTGAAAGTGCCAAACTTTCTCCACTGCATATGGTAACAGAAGTGAGTAAAATAACTTTGATTTACCAGTTACTTTATGATTTAACAGGGGGCAGAATTACTTTTTCACATAGGTCCATGTAAATTAATTTTTATTTTCCATTTCGTGTAATTTTCTCATTTTTTTTCTTTCTATAACTGTTAAAATAAAGCTGCCATAGAAGTCTGAGACTATTCATTTATTTCTTAGTATGACAACTGCCAAAATCAGCGGGGATCAAATACTTATTTCCTCCACTGTAATATATATATATATATATATATATATATAGATATATATATATCTAATATATATATATATATATATATAATATATATATATATATATATTAGGGGTGTCCTGATCCCGATCCCCTGATCGGATCGGCCTTCGATCTTAAAAAATTTAAGGTGGATCGGATCGGCCGATCAACATTATTATAAACACGCCGATCTTTTTTTTCATTATTTTTTTTCTCAAAAAGTGAACCTAATTAACACAAATCAATAAAGTAATCATATTACACAAACAAAAATATTTTTTAAACTATATTCATTTAATAATTTGCACTGAAATGAGGTTTCCCAGCAGCGCTGTCTTGTATCCACCTTAAAAGTTTTAAGACCGGCGGCGTCAGGATAAACTTTAGCAAAAATATCAGCAGTGTGGCAGCGCTATAAAATTACAAAGACCGACGCTTCAACTGTGACTTGAAACGTGTGGAAGGCTGATAAATCATGATGGGTAAGTAAGAAGAGAGTTTACAACACCACCATTTAATCAGACACTTAAAAAAGCACCATCCTAGCGAGCAGGATGCCTTCTGTCAGGCAGCAAACGCTCTGTGAAACTTTTAAAAGAAAGGACAAACTCCCGAAAGACTCGGAGAAATACAGAAAAATCACCGAGCTAATCGTGGAATGTATTACTGAGGACGACCAGCACATTTATAAGGCATTTAAAACCGGCTCATTAATTACCTCGAGCCTCGTTCCCGTCATTACATAACGACAAAGGACACAAAGGTGCGCTAACATGTGCAGCGGGTCTTGAAGAAGTTAAGTTAATATTTGATGTTATTTTTATTTCTGATGTGATTTCATTGATTGCAAAGACTTCTGCTAGTGTTTTCATTGCCTTAAACTGCTAGCCAAGTTCACCTGCTGCTATTTAATGGAAGTGCTTTGTTCTTTAGTACTGAGACTGTTGAACGTCACTGTTCTGTAACTAAATGTGTTTATAATAATTCTCCCAAAAAAAAGAAAGAAAGGAGAGTGTTTAAAATAAGTTATGTTTATTTTATGAGATGATAAAAGCCATTAATCTCAGCTTGGATGCAGGCCTATTATTAATGTACACAGGAAATAAAATGCACAGGAAATTAAACTCTGTTTGCCCACTCAAAGAAGTGAAATCGGATCGGAAAAAATCGGAAATCGGCCGATCATCAAAATTAAAAGATCGGAATCGGATCGGGACCCAAAAAACATGATGGGGACATTCCTAATATATATATATATATATATATATATATATTATATATATATATATATATATATATATATATATATATATATTATATATATATATATATATATATACACATACAAACACATTTTATATAAACCACCATTATGCTTGTGAACTAGTATTTATCCAATCTGGATATTACTACTGTCTGTTTTTGTTTTTTTGCTGACCTCAACAAGCAGGTCAGCACCTTTCAGGACCCATTACAGTTTGCATATCGTAATGGGCTTGGGGTTGAAGACGCCATCATCTACCTGCTCCACAGAGCCCACTCTCACCTGGACCAATCAGGCAGCACTTTGAGGGTCATGTTCTTTGATTTCAATTATACAATTCAGCCTGCGTTGTTATGTGAGAAGCTCCATCAGTTCCAGGTGGATTCCTCCACAACCTCCTGGATTTATGACGACTACCTCACAAACAGACCACAGTTTGTGAGACTGAAAGGTTGTGTGTCTGAGATGGAGGTCAGCAGCATTGGAGCACCACAAGGAACTGTTCTCTCACCATTTCTCTTCACGCTCTACACCTCTGACTTCCAGTACAACTCTGAGTCCTGTCATCTGCAGAAAGAAATACTCTGATGACCTGCAGCTGTTGGGTGTATCTGCAACGGACAGGAAGCAGAGTACAAAGAACTGATCTGTCAGTTTGTGAAATGGTTTTGTAGTCACAACATTGTATTAAAATACCAGCAAAACTAAGTGGTTGATTGTCGATTCAGGAGGAGCAAGAAATCAACACAGCATCCTTCCATCCTGGGAAAACACTCCTTTAACCTCATGACATTTTCCACCACAGTCAAAGAAGTTTTAGAGAAATATAGGAGGTAGTTATTCTTACTATTCAACCTTACCAGTTGATAGACAATAAAATCATTAACATCTTTTGTATTTTTTTGAAAAACCTTTTCTGAAGAGACTCCATGTGCCATTTCCCTTCCACATCTGTTGTAACAAACTCTTTTGCAAGTCAACTTAAGGCCCTTTAGTTCCTTTCCGAAGTTCTAGCATCCAGTATACCAGTTCCTAAGCTCTTGACTGGTTGTCAACCAGTTTACTTGTCATGAGCCACAGCAACATTGTAAAATGAAATTACAGAGTGACGAAGGCAAAACAATACTTTAACAGTCTTCGTTAGATCTTTTCATCCACATTCCCAACTCTATGAAACCCTGTGATTTACTGCGATGATACTGGACCATTACTGGTTGTCTGGCTTTACCTTGAGATCATAATGCTGTTCAGAGAAGTTCTCCTTCTTGCTGACGTTGGAGAAGGAACGAAGAGCACCGGTGAGGCGTGGAGGAGACATCTTCTGGCAACGCTCACCTCCTCACACCGGTCGTCCTGGTGATCCTTCAGCTTCTGTGAGTTACATGAAAAATTTAAAATTAAGATTATTTTCTTTAAATTACAATGAACTTGAATGAGTGCATTTGGTTTTTAAAGTACAGTGGTACCTCCATTTAAGAAATTAATTGGTTCTGGAAGTAGTTTCGTATAGTGCTGGGCGATATGGAAAAAATCATATATCACGATATGGACTATTTTATATCACGATAACGATATATATCACGATATACCATAATAAAGTATGTTTTCAGTTATTCTCTGAAAAGTTTGACAAAAATTTCATTACTTACTTTTCAACTTTATTTTGAAAGGACATTTAGCTGAACTGTCACAAACATACATTTTAGTGCAGCAAAAACAGGTAGGTACAGAGGTACAGTAGCTTTCACATTTTTTTAAAGTGCACAACAGTTTCTGAGAGGAAAAACACATTTTTGCACTGAAGTTCAGCTATAAAAAATAAACACAAATTATTTTTCAACTTTCTGAAATCTGTAACCTTGTAGTGCAAAGTTTGCAAACCAGTATAAAGTGTCTAAAGTAAACATCAGGGTTGAAGAAAACTCTGTTTAAGGCATTAACCATGAATAAAAGTGCAAACATAAAAGGCTACTTTGTAGAAGTAGATATGATTCTATCAAATTTATCATTGCAGGTTATTTAATTACATATTTGCTGTAATAATTGATAAAATTAGGTTAGAAACGATAGAAACAATAGAAAATAAATGGCACGATACACACTTTTATATTGTCCCCACGATATGTATCATCATATTGCCCAGCACTAATTTCGTAACCTGAAAATTTCATAAGTAGAGACGCGTTTTCCAAATAAGTTTACGCTGGGTAAACTGGGAGCTGCAAGAAGCAGCGCTACTGTGTTTTTGTCTTTCGTATCCTGAAATTTCTTTCATAACAAGAAGCAATATTTTCTCGTTGAGGCGTTTCGTAACCTGAAAATTTAGTATGTAGAGATGTTCGTAAGTAGAGGTACCACTGTATCTGTGTATTTATATAAATCCCTGTTGGGGATTAATCAACTATCATTGAACTGAATTAAAATGGATTTACGTCCTGGTCCTGTTCTCCAAATGTACACTGCACCTGCTGAACTGCAGGTGGAAAACAAATGTTAGTCATTACAGTGTTCAGGTGTAAACACACCTGTATCACAGTAAAGCCCAAAGACAGAGGGAAGTAATGACACATATTGAGTAGTAATCTGTTTATAATACGAGGTGGCATTGTGTTCGTTTGCTAGTACCTGGTGTACCTATGATTAAATTGTCATGTATTCAAGCTTTCGATAATAAAGTGTTTTTAAGACTGGACATCTTCGACTCTCCAAAGTCTCTGACATCTACTCAAATGTGACGTGTTATAAAGTTGCGTTATAAAGTTGCCATGACGCGCTAAGATTTTCTTAACAAACGCTGGAAAACGCTGTAGTTTATTTGCATAAGTTTTTCCGCGAAAGAAAAATGAAAAGTTTTGACTCGCCATCACTCACACATCATTATGAAACATACTAAACGACCCAGCTGTAGCTAGCTGACATCAGCTCTGGTTGCTACTTCCCTAGCCACATTAGCTTTAGCACTGTGACAAAATATCACTTCATTAAAAGAAATACTTTGCTGGCAGTAGTCTCAAGATAAAACTGATATTTCTGATATGTTACCTGATCAAGCGGTCTGAAAAGCACAATCAGAGATGCAGCCAAGCATGTGAGGAAGTTTGCCAGCCGTCAGATGAACGCTAAAGTTGCCGACTGCGCTAAGGTTTGTGGGTATTGTAGTTCCAGAAACGACTACATAACATGAAGCAGGGCGGAAAAGGACAACATTACCCAGTTTCACAACAGACACAATCGTCTGCTCTCAAGCAGCACAGGAGTAAAACGAAACTCTATCGAAGTAAAAACTTATGAAAATAATGTTATTGGAGATGTTACGTCGTCCATGCCATGTTTATGCGACCCCGTATAAATCTGGATTTATGTCAATGCTGTTTATTTCCCCCCCCCCGCTTCGGTCATTTTATTGATTGGAGTCAATATTTTATTGACTGCACTCTTAAAGTATGACTGGGCTAAATTCATATTTACAAAATAAATACTAGTAACATATTCATTTAAAAAATGACTCTGTGTAGTTTGGTATATTATTCTCTTATTTAATATATTTAGAATAAATTATTAAATGCATTTTATTCATTTTTAAATGAATAATATCAGCTCAAAATCACTGAGTAGAATTTCTTATATTTTATCAGTAGTAGTATACTATAGTTGTACGTAGTTATTACACATAATATAAGTATATACTATGACATTTTATGTCTGTATTGAATGCTACTAACAGACAGCAATAATTTGATATGACATTTATAAAAACAACTGACATGACAAACAGGCACAATTGTCTGTAGCCTACTGTAAACTCAGGGATATTTAAAAGAGATCCTGCTCAGATATTTTAGCAGTGTAGAAAAAAATAAAGAACAAAAGTCACAATCATTTTATTGAAATAATGCCTATTATATGTCTAAAACCAAGATCTTATATCTGTCACATTTTTTGCAGTAGTTGATTGTGCTCTTCATATTCCACTGCTGTATTTTTGGTTCCACTTCAGTATCATTTAATTTTTACACTGTACTGACTGTTGGTTAATTTTTAGTATATGTACACAAAATGATTAAACATGTTCAAACAAGATCAAGAGTGTTTTACTCTTTGTAGGCAATTTGTATTGTTATAGATACTGTACAAATAAAGCTGAAGGGAACTGAATTAAATATAAAATAATAATTATTAAGATATAAATAATACATAGGGCTGGGCAATGATTTAAATTTTTAATCGCGATTAATCGCATTATTTCCCTGATTAATCACGATTAATCGCATTGTATACGCAAAATCATATAATGTATTCAAAAGTAGTGTAAAATGTACTTTTATTAAAATGTTCTGCTGCCATATGAACTAAAGTGATAAAACTTAACACTTTTGACATCAGGACTCATCAGTTACACATATTTAATGTAAATCTCATCTTAAAAGATATAAAATAAAATAAAGCTTATTGCCACTGCCAGGGCATTAATGTCATCCTGTTTTTATAAAAAATAAAAATAAAAGTCTCCAAACAAAATCCAACAAAATGATTGTGTCTCAGCACAATCAGAAGATTAAAACAGGTAATTTCTGAGGTAACAGCAGAAACTTTTAACGGGGAGTTCAACTTGTCAGTTGTTACAAATAACCTTGTTTCTGTTGAATCCTCCGTCTGGGAGAACTTTAAAATGAAAATGTCCGTGTTAAAGTTCAGTAACTTTATCAATCTGTGTATTATTCATTTTTTCCATTTTCAATTGTCAATCAAAAATTAAAAAAAAAGTGACATTTTATTACATTTAAAAAAATTTTTTTAACTAACTGTTTTTTTATATTTCAATTTTAGACAAACTGGGTATCTCGCGGGTTTAGATAGAGGGTAGTGGGTGGACACTCTATCCAAAATCTGCGAGATACAGGTACCACAAGATACCGAGTTTGTGGAAAGCGCAAGAGACACGCCCATTGCCACGCCCACAATGTGAGAAAGGGAGTCAGCAAAATGGGTGGCGGCTTTAGGGAGCGGAAGATTGCATTAGCGGTTAGCGGAGGTTCCTAAAACTGCAATTTGCAGGTAGTGGGTAGCAGGAGGTGGAAGATCGGGCCCCTAGTACCTGTAGTACTAGTACATCTAGTAGCTGTAGTACTAGTACATCTAGTACCTGTAGTACATCTAGTAGCTGTAGTACTAGTACATCTAGTACCTGTAGTACTAGTACATCTAGTAGCTGTAGTACTAGTACATCTAGTACCTGTAGTAATCTAGTAGCTGTAGTACTAGTACATCTAGTACCTGTAGTACTAGTACATCTAGTACCCATAGTACATCTAGTAGCTGTAGTACTAGTACATCTAGTAGCTGTAGTGCTAGTACATCTAGCAGCTGTAGTACTAGTACAAGTAGTACCTGTAGTACTAGTACATCTAGTACCTGTAGTACTAGTACATCTAGTAGCTGTAGTACTAGTACATCTAGAACCTGTAGTACTAGTACATCTAGTACCTGTAGTACTAGTACATTTAGTAGCTGTAGTACTAGTACATCTCGTACCTGTAGTACTAGTACATCTAGTACCTGTAGTATTAGTACATCTAGTAGCTGTAGTACTAGTACATCTAGTACCTGTAGTACTAGTACATCTAGTACCTGCAGTACTAGTACATCTAGTAGCTGTAGTACTAGTACATCTAGTAGCTGTAGTGCTAGTACATCTAGTACCTGCAGTACTAGTACATCTAGTACCTGTAGTACTAGTACATCTAGTAGCTGTAGTTCTAGTACATCTAGTAGCTGTAGTGCTAGTACATCTAGTAGCTGTAGTACTAGTAGATCTAGTACCTGTAGTACTAGTACATCTAGTAGCTGTAGTGCTAGTACATTTAGTAGCTGTAGTACTAGTACATCTAGTACCTGTAGTACTAGTACATCTAGTAGCTGTAGTGCTAGTACATCTAGTACCTGTAGTACTAGTACATCTAGTAGTAGCTGTAGTGCTAGTACATCTAGTACCTGTAGTACTAGTACATCTAGTACCTGCAGTACTAGTACATCTAGTAGTAGCTGTAGTAGCTAGTACATCTAGTAGCTGTAGTACTAGTACATCTAGTACCTGTAGTACTAGTACATCTAGTAGCTGTAGTGCTAGTACATCTAGTAGCTGTTGTAGTACTAGTACTCTAGTAACTGTAGTTTAGTACTAGTACATCTAGTAGCTGTAGTGCTAGTACATCTAGTACCTGTAGTACTAGTACATCTAGTACCTGTAGTAGTACTAGTACCTGTAGTACTAGTACATCTAGTAGTCTGTAGTACTAGTACATCTAGTAGCTGTAGTGCTAGTACATCTAGTACTGTAGTACTAGTACATCTAGTACTGCTAGTACTAGTACTAGTACATCTAGTACCTGTAGTACTAGTACTAGTAGCTGTAGTACCTAGTACCTGTAGTACTAGTACATCTAGTAGCTGTAGTACTAGTACATCTAGTAGCTAGTACTAGTAGTGTACTAGTACTAGTAGTGCTAGTCATCTAGTACCTGTGTAGTACTAGTACATCTAGTACTGTAGTGCTAGTACATCTAGTACCTGTAGTACTAGTACATCTAGTAGTAGCTGTAGTGCTAGTACATCTAGTACTAGTACTAGTACATCTAGTACTGTAGTACTAGTACATCTAGTAGTTGCTAGTAGTGCTAGTACATCTAGTAGCTGTAGTACTAGTACATCTAGTACCTGTAGTACTAGTACATACTAGTACTGTAGTATAGTACATCTAGTAGCGTAGTACTAGTACTGTAGCTAGTAGCTGTAGTAGTACTAGTACATCTAGTACTGTAGTACTAGTACATCTAGTAGTAGTACTAGCTAGTAGCTGTAGTACTAGTACACTATAGCTGTAGTACTAGTACATTAGTAGCTGTAGTGCTAGCTAGTACATCTAGTAACTAGTACTAGTACATCTAGTAGCTGTAGTAGTACTAGTACATCTAGTAGCTGTAGTAGTACATTAGTAGTGCAGTACTAGTACATCTAGTAGCTAGTACTAGTACTAGTAGTACTAGTACACCTAGTAGCAGTAGTACACTAGTAGCTGTAGTGCTAGTACATCTAGTAGCTGTAGTACTAGTACATCTAGTAGCTAGTAGCTAGTAACTAGTACTAGTAGTACTAGTACATCTAGTAGCTGTAGTACTAGTACATATAGCACCTGTAGTACTAGTACATCTAGTAGCTGTAGTGCTAGTACATAGTAGCTGTAGTGCTAGTACATCTAGCGTAGTCTGTAGTACTGTACTAGTACATCTAGTAGCTGTAGTGCTAGTACTATAGTGCAGTACTAGTATCTAGTAGCTGTAGTACTAGTACATATAGTACCTGTAGTACTAGTACATCTAGTACCTGTAGTACTAGTACATCTAGTACCTGTAGTACTAGTACATCTAGTAGCTGTAGTGCTAGTACATCTAGTAGCTGTAGTACTAGTACATCTAGTACCTGTAGTACTATTACATCTAGTACCTGTAGTACTAGTACATCTAGTAGCTGTAGTACTAGTACATCTAGTAGCTGCAGTACTAGTACATCTAGTACCTGTAGTACTAGTAAGTACCTGTAGTACTAGTACATCTAGTAGCTGCAGTACTAGTACATCTAGTAGCTGTAGTACTAGTACATCTAGTAGCTGTAGTGCTAGTACATCTAGTACCTGTAGTACTAGTACATCTAGTAGCTGCAGTACTAGTACATCTAGTAGCTGTAGTGCTAGTACATCTAGTAGCTGCAGTACTAGTACATCTAGTAGCTGTAGTACTAGTACACCTAGTAGCTGCAGTACTAGTACACCTAGTAGCTGTAGTGCTAGTACATCTAGTAGCTGTAGTGCTAGTACATCTAGTAGCTGTAGTACTAGTACATCTAGTAGCTGTAGTGCTAGTACATCTAGTAGCTGTAGTGCTAGTACATCTAGTAGCTGCAGTACTAGTACATCTAGTAGCTGTAGTACTAGTACATATAGCACCTGTAGTACTAGTACATCTAGTAGCTGTAGTACTAGTACATCTAGTACCTGTAGATGGACTTTATTAGAGATGTCAGACAGAGGTTTTGTCCTGGAGTCGACCTCCATCTCCTCTTCTTTTTAGAGCAGGTAATTTTTATTTATTTATGTATATTAATAGATAATGTGATTGTAACACAATGCTGAGTGCTGAACATGAGGAATATGAATTTTATACACACATACAATATGTATCATCATTCATATAACATTGTCCAGATGTGCATCATTGTCACGTCACTCAGGGTTTTCTTTCTTTTTCTCTTTTATTCACACCAAAGGTTTCTGAAAGTGTTTTAATACTGAACATGAATTAATCTAAAAATATATTTTGTAGTCCTAATATTTTGCTCATATGTCATATATTTTCAAAATTTATGAGAATAAATTTCCTTCCAAACACTGCATTTTGATTTTAATCATCAAGACTCAAACTGAAAACAGTTTTGAATATCAGTTTGTTGGTTTGACTGTTATAAATACAATGATGAGACTGTATTTTAGAAAAAGCTCAAACACGCTCAATAAACTGGGTTTGGAAACAATTATACGTGAAATCTGAAGTGACTGAATCAAACTGTGATCACCAAGCCCCACTTTGTTCCAGTAAATTCCATCAGAGATGTGATGTCACATCTAGTGCAACTAGTTTTCCTTAAATTAGCCAGACTAGTTGAATTCTTTTTTCTTTCTTTCTTTCTAATCCTGTTAGATTTGTTTCTTATTCTTTCTTCTTTGTTCTCTTGGTTTGGTCTGCTTTTCATCTGTTCTTTTTTTGTTGCTGTTAACTTTACTTCCTGTTTTACTTTGAAAATCTGTCTTTCTGAGTTCTGCCTTTTGTTCATCTCCCTGATTATTTGCATGTTTGATTTGAAACCTCGTGATAAATACAATGTTTACATGGATCCTATTCCATTTTAGTCTGTTTTTACTGACACCATAGTTTAATTAACTATGGATGACATCCAGTCACATCCAGTTGGTTGTAATTTGAATTTTCACCAGCAGGAAGTCATTGCATGCATGGTCAAATGGCTTTTTTCTTTTCTTTTTTAAAATCAGGGCATATGATAAAACATCATTCATTTATTCAGAAAAAATTAGTTTTGAAAATTCTGAAACGCTAATTATTTCAATTGGATAATAAGCTAGTGAGCTTTGTTACATCTCTAATATTTTTAGCTACAACACACTTATGTTTTCACAGTTGTAATAAATCCAGGTGATGTGTTTCTTTAAAAGCTTTAAGGAACGACAGCTGAGCCTCTGTTTGATCAAGCTCATCTTTATCTTGTCTCTGCTCATCCTTAAACAGTTAGGGTTAGTCTCCAGATATCAGGTTGGATTTCACACAGACTCTAACAGTGACAACACAACACTTTTGCACCTTCTTAGCGCATCTGATTGCTACATTTTGATGACATTATTTAAATTGGATATTTCTTTTTTTTTTTTTAGCACTGGTGCGCTAAGATTGTTGTTAGGTGAACAGGTTAGGATCTCATTCAGCCCTGAGACATTGTGACAGTCGGATCTGGTTTCTGTAGGTCTCCCTGGCCCCCCTTGTTGCTTTAATGAGCGGGTCTGAAGGAGGCGGGTCTATAGGAGGCGGGTCTGAAGGAGGCGGGTCTATAGGAGGCGGGTCTATAGGAGGCAGGTCTGAAGGAGGCGGGTCTATAGGAGGTGGGTCTATAGGAGGTGGGTCTATAGGAGGCGGGTCTGAAGGAGGCGGGTCTATAGGAGGTGGGTCTATAGGAGGTGGGTCTGAAGGAGGCGGGTCTATAGGAGGCGGGTCTGAAGGAGGCGGGTCTATAGGAGGCGGGTCTGAAGAAGGCGGGTCTATGGGAGGCGGGTCTATAGGAGGCGGGTCTATAGGAGGTGGGCCTATAGGAGGTGGGTCTATAGGAGGCGGGTCTGAAGGAGGCGGGTCTATAGGAGGTGGGTCTATAGGAGGTGGGTCTGAAGGAGGCGGGTCTATAGGAGGCGGGTCTGAAGGAGGCGGGTCTATAGGAGGCGGGTCTGAAGAAGGCGGGTCTATGGGAGGCGGGTCTATAGGAGGCGGGTCTATAGGAGGTGGGCCTATAGGAGGCGGGTCTGAAGGAGGCGGGTCTATAGGAGGCGGGTCTGAAGGAGGCGGGTCTATAGGAGGCGGGTCTGAAGGAGGCGGGTCTATAGGAGGTGGGTCTATAGGAGGCGGGTCTCCGCCGCTCTGCGCGCTGTCAGATGGAGACGCGCGTAAAGCTCCTCCATAGAAACAGATCAGCTTCCTCGTGCTGCTGAGGTGACTTCTCTGATCCAGCAGGTAACGCAGGTAAACTTCTCTCTTAAACTTCAGGTTTATTTACATCATGGCTTTTCAGGGTCCAAACACGAGACGTTGTTCAAAGCTTTTTCTGGTTGTTTTTCAATCGAGAAAATGCGCCTCATCAGACCAGTTTGAAGTTGGTTTGGGCAGTTTATTAGATAATAGATAATAGAGCAGTCTATAGAGCAATCTGTTACATAATAGATAATAGAGCAGTCTGTTAGATAATAGATAATAGAGCAGTCTGTTAGATAATAGATAATAGAGCAGTCTATAGAGCAATCTATTAGATAATAGATAATAGAGCAGTCTGTTAGATAATAGAGCAGTCTGTTAGATAATAGATAATAGAAAATAGATATTAGAACAGTCTATCAGGACAAAGTCACCTGTCGTTATCTGACCCGGAGCACAAAAACTGATGGATGTCTTGACCAGGTGGGATCTGTAAACGTTGGAGTGACTCAAGCTTCCGCGTCGTTGTGTATCTGAAAGAGCTCATCGCCTTCTCAGCAGTTACGAGATTGTAAAACATTATAGTATCATAATACCGACGGTAATCTGCCCATAGTTCACAGAGCTGGGTGAAAACCAAACGCGGGTGTAAACCTATAAATGAACTTCTGCAACTGTGTCTGGTCGAGGATCTACTACTACTGCACTTTAAATGTTCATATGTGCATTTTTTGATTTGTATAAATATAAAGATAAAAAAAATCAAAAAAAAAAGAAAAAAGATTTGTATAAATATATAGACTCCTCCATGAGTCACCACCTTATCGTGGTGGAGGGGTTTGCGTGTCCCAGTGATCCTAGGAGCTATGTTGTCGGGGGCTTTATGCCCCTGGAAGGGTCTTCCATGGCAAACAGGTCTCTAGGTGAGGGACCAGACAAAGTGTGGCTCACGAAGACCTCTATGATGGACAAGAACTGTGGACCAAGGTTTCCCTCGCCCGGACGCGGGTCACGGGGCCCCCCCCTCTGGAGCCAGGCCTGGAGGTGGGGCTCGGAGGCAAGCGCCTGGTGGCCGGGCCTTTGCCCATGGGGCCTGGTCGGGCTCAGCCCGAAAGGGAAACATGGGCCCCCACTCCAGTGGGCTCACCACCTGCAGGAGGGGCCATAGAGGTCGGGTGCACAGTGAGCTGGGCGGTGGCCGGATGCGGGGACCCTGGCGGTCCGATCCTCGGCTGCAGAAGCTAGCTCTAGGGACGTGGAATGTCACCTCTCTGGCGGGGAAGGAGCCTGAGCTGGTGTGTGAGGTTGAGCGGTTCCAGCTAGATATAGTTGGACTCACCTCGACACACGGCTTGGGCTCTGGAACCAGTATCCTTGAGAGGGGTTGGACGCTTTTCCACTCTGGAGTTGCTCCGGGTGAGAGGCGCCGAGCTGGTGTGGGCATACTTATTGCCCCCCGACTTGGTGCCTGTACATTGGGGTTTACCCCAGTGGACGAAAGGGTAGCCTCTCTCTGGCTCCGGGTGGGGGGACGGGTCCTGACTGTTGTTTGTGCTTACGCACCAAATAGCAGTTCAGAGTACCCACCCTTTTTGGAGTCCTTGGATGGAGTATTGGAGAGTGTTCCATCTGGGGACTCCCTCGTTCTGCTGGGGGACTTCAATGCTCACGTGGGCAACGACAGTGAGACCTGGAGGGGTGTGGTTGGGAGGCAGGGCCCCCCTGATCTGAACCAGAGTGGTGTTTCGTTGTTGGACTTCTGTGCTCGTCATGGACTGTCCATAACGAACACCATGTTCAGGCGTAAGAGTGTCCACATGTGCACTTGGCACCAGGACACTCTAGGCCGCAGTTCGATGATCGACTTCATAATCGTATCGTCGGACTTGCGGCCGCATGTCTTGGACACTCGGGCGAAGGGAGGGGAGGAGCTGTCAACTGATCACCACCTGGTGGTGGGTTGGCTCAGATGGTGGGGGAGGATGCCGGTCAGACCTGGCAGGCCCAAACGTGTTGTGAGGGTCTGCTGGGAACGCCTGACGGAGTCAGAAGGAGCTTTAACTCGCACCTCCGGCAGAACTTCAATCATGTTCCGAGGGAGGCAGGGGACATTGAGTCCGAGTGGGCTATGTTCCGGGCCTCTATTGTTAAGGCGGCCGACCGGAGCTGTGGCCGTAAGGCCGTTGGTGCCTGTCGCGGCAGCAATCCCAGAACTCGTTGGTGGACACCAGCAGTGAGGGATGCCGTCAAGCTGAAGAAGGAGTCCTATCAGGCCTTTTTGGCATGCGGAACTCTGGAGGCAGCTGACAGGTATCGGCAGGCTAAGCGGATCGCGGCTTCGGCGGTTGCTGAGGCAAAAACTCGGACATGGGAGGAGTTTGGAGAGGACATGGAGAACGACTTCCGAACGGCTTCGAGGAAATTCTGGTCCACCATCCGGCGTCTCAGGAGGGGGAAGCAGTGCTCCGTCAACACTGTATACAGTGGGGATGGGGAGCTGTTGACCTCGACTCGGGACGTTGTGGATCGGTGGAGGGAATACTTCGAAGACCTCCTCAATCCCGCCGACACGTCTTCCAATGAGGAAGCAGAGTCTGGGGACTCAGGGGTGGACTCTCCTATCTCTGGGGCTGAGGTTGCCGAGGTGGTTAAAAAGCTCCTCGGTGGCAGGACCCCGGGTGTGGATGAGATCCGCCCGGAGTTCCTCAAGGCTCTGGATGCTGAGGGGCTGTCTTCGTTGACATGCCTCTGCAGCATCGCGTGGACGTCGGGGACAGTACCGCTGGATTGGCAGACTGGGGTGGTGGTCCCCCTCTTTAAAAAGGGGGACCGGAGGGTGTGTTCCAACTACAGGGGGATCACACTCCTCAGCCTCCCTGGGAAGGTCTATTCAGGGGTCCTGGAGAGGAGGGTCCGTCGGATAGTCCAATCTCGGATTGAGGAGGAGCAGTGTGGTTTTCGTCCCGGCCGTGGAACGGTGGACCAGCTCTACACCCTCTTCAGGGTCTTGGAGGGATCATGGGAGTTCGCCCAACCAGTCTACATGTGTTTTGTGGACTTGGAGAAGGCGTTGACCGTGTTCCCCGGGGATTCCTGTGGGGGGTGCTTCGGGAGTATGGGGTGCCAGACTCCCTTATACGGGCTGTCCGGTCCCTGTACGACCGGTGCCAGAGTTTGGTCCGCATTGCCGGCAGTAAGTCGGATTCGTTTCCAGTGAGGGTTGGACTCCGCCAAGGCTGCCCTTTGTCACCGATTCTGTTCATTACTTTTATGGACAGAATTTCTAGGCACAGTCAAGGTGTCGAGGGGATCCGGTTCGGTGGCCTCAGGATTGGGTCTCTGCTATTTGCAGATGATGTGGTTCTGTTGGCTTCATCGAGCCGTGATCTACAACTCTCGCTGGAGCGGTTCGCAGCCGGTTGTGAAGCCAGAATGAGAATCAGCACCTCCAAATCCGAGACCATGGTCCTCAGCCGGAAAAGGGTGGAGTGCCCTCTCCGGGTTGGGGATGAGGTCCTTCCCCAAGTGGAGGAGTTTAAGTATCTCGGGATCTTGTTCACGAGTGAGGGAAGGATGGAGCGGGAGATCGACAGACGGATCGGTGCGGCATCTGCAGTGATGCGGGTGCTGCGCCGGTCTGTTGTGGTAAAGAAGGAGCTGAGTCGGAAGGCGAAGCTCTCGATTTACTGGTCGATCTACGTTCCCACCCTCACCTATGGTCATGAGCTTTGGGTAGTGACCGAAAGAACAAGATGGCGGATACAAGCGGCTGAAATGAGCTTCCTTCGCAGGGTGGCCGGGCTCTCCCTTAGAGATAGGGTGAGAAGCTCGGTCATCCGGGAGGGGCTCAGAGTAGAACCGCTGCTCCTCCGCATCGAGAGGAGCCAGATGAGGTGGTTCATCTGGTTAGGATGCCTCCTGGACGCCTCCCTGGTGAGGTGTTCCGGGCACGGCCCACTGGGAGGAGACCCCGGGGAAGACCCAGGACACGCTGGAGGGACTATGTCTCTCGGCTGGCCTGGGAACGCCTTGGGATCCCCCCAGAGGAGCTGGAGGAAGTGGCCGGGGAGAGGGGGGTCTGGGCTTCCTTACTCCGGCTGATGCCCCCGCGACCCGACCTCGGATAAGCGGAAGAAGATGGACGGATGGATAAATATATAGAAAGGTAAATAGCTGTCAAACTAACAGATAAGTATGTGCTCAGATGCCAACTGTGATTTGGTCATTTTTCAAACCCTGTGTATTCAAAAAAAAAAAAAAAAAAAAAAAAAACAATGTATATGCTCACTGGTGTTTGCACGTTAAATGTGTCGTTTTGACTGAAAAGCAATGAAAATGCAGCTTTGGATTGTGAACAGTTATTTGTACTAAAAGCTTATTTCTTCACTTCAATAAAAAGTTTATGGTCTGGATTACAGTTTATCCTGTTTTCTTCTCATATTTTGCTTTAGAAAACCTTATTACAGCATCTGTACTGAAAAATGGATTTTCCCCTTCGGGGGATCAATGACGCTTATCTTCTCTTAAAAATCTAAATGTATTAAAAAAAATATGGAATAAACATGTTTTTAGTGGGTCAAGTGTGAGCTGTATACGACAAACCCGTGTTGTCAACGCTTGTCAAGACTGTCATTTAAAACATATTTTACATTAAGGATTATGTTATCATTATCATATTATCATACGCAGTATCATGAGTGTCTTTTAGTTTAGATTAGGGTACTACTTTTAATGAAACATTGTTGTTTTCTTTATCATTACATCTTTCTGACAGCTTGCATTAGACGCTAGCTGCTTTTTGTTGTTTATACCTGCTAAACATTCAAAATACATAC
Source organism: Hirundichthys speculiger (assembly GCA_018398805.1). NCBI lineage: Eukaryota > Metazoa > Chordata > Actinopteri > Beloniformes > Exocoetidae > Hirundichthys > Hirundichthys speculiger. Next base: position 81,962 of record JAGFBZ010002169.1, on the reverse strand, counting down.
GCCAGCTTGTCTGTATAGTAATGTTTGAAAAAAAAACATAAGAAATGATCCATTTCAATAATTATTTAGAATCAGACAGAAAATTCAAAATTCACATTTTTACACACCATTTGAATAATAGCCCATAGTGTACATAAAATTATATCATTTTAGCATCGTTACAAAAAAATAATCTTTAAGTTAAAGGTGAGGTGGGTGTTCTTTGAAAAAACGGTTCCAACAATCCAACTCAAGTGAGATTTTGAAAATATACACTCCCTCCCTCCTCCCAAAGGCTCCGCCTCCTCCTCTTCAGCTCACCCCTCTAAACCACGCCTTCACACGATTCACGACTACATGAACCACAGGGAGGGAGGGAGGGGTGGGGGGGGGGGTGCATTGATATTTGATGGACGTATTAGGCAGCCAATGAAAGTAAAGATGATCACTATTTTGATTGGTCAGAGTTTTTTTTTTATTATACCCTCTAGACTGGACCAAAATGTTTCGTTTTTTTTTGCAAACATTTTATTTCAGTGGGTGAAATGGGAATGTGAAAAGGTTTTCAGGCAATATTGTAAAACGTGCTGCAAAAAAAGATCACCTACCCCACCTTTAAGTCTGCTACCTGGCCGGGGACACGAAATAAGGGAAAGAGAGGGAAGGATGGAGGGAGGGAGGAGTGAGGAAAGAGAGGGAAGGATGGAGAGAGGGAGGAGAGAAAGAGAGGTAGGGGAAGGATCGAGGGGGAGAGGGGAAAGAGAGGGAAGGATGGAAGAGAGGAGGAGTAAGGATGGGAGAGGGGGAAAAGAGGAAGGATGGAGAGAGGGAGGAGAGGGCAAAGAGAGGGAAGGATGGGAGGGGAGAGCGGGAAAGAGAGGGAAGGATGGAGAAGGACAGAGAGAAGGATGGGAGAGGGAGAGAGGGGAGAGGGGAAGGATGGAGAGAGGGAGGAGCGGGGAAAGAGAGGGAGGATGGGGAGAGGAGAGGGGAAAGAGAGGGAAGGATGAGAGAGGGAGGAGCGAGGAACGAGAGGGAAGGATGGAGAGAGGAGGAGGGGGGAAAGAGAGGGAAGGATGGAGAAGGAGGAGCAGGGAAAGAGGGAAGGAAGGAGAGAGGGAGAGGGGAAAGAGAGGAAGGATGGAGATGAGGGAGGAGGGAAAGAGAGGAAGATGGAGGATGGGAGGAGAGTGGAAAGAGAGGGAAGGATGGAGAGAGGGAGGAGTGGGGAAAGAGAGGGAAGGATGGAGAGGAGGGAGGAGAGGGGAAAGAGAGGGAAGGATGGAGGGAGGAGGAGGAGGAGGATGGATAGGAGAGAGGGAAAGAGAGGGGGGACAGGAGGGAGGAGAGGGGGAAAGAGAGGGAAGGATGGAGAGAGGGAGGAGCGGGGAAAGAAAGAGGGGAGGAGGGAGGGAGGAGAGGGAAGAGAGGGAAGGATGGAGGGGGAGGAGGGAGGAGAGGGAAAGAGAGGGAGATGGAGAAGGATGAGATTCGGGAAGGAGGGAGAGAGGATGGAGGATGGGGAGAGAGGGAAGGATGGAGAGGAGGAGAGGGAGGAGGAAGAGAGGAGAGGGAAAGATGGAGAGGAGGGAGGAGGGAAAGAGAGGGAGGATGGAGGAGGGAGGAGAGGGGAAAAGAGAGGGAAGGAGGGAGAAGGAGGAGGAGAGGGAAAGAGAGGGAAAGGATGGAGAGGAGGAGAGGGAAGCGGAAGGATGGAGAGGGGAAGGAGAGAGGGAAGGATGGGAGGATGGAAGGGAGGAGCAGAGGGGAAAGAGAGGGAAGGATGGAGAGGAGGGAGGAGGAGGGGGAAAGAGAGGAAGGATGGAGAGGAGGAGGAGGGAGGGAAAGAGAGGGAAGGATGGAAAGAGAGGGAAGGGAAAAAGAGGGAAGGATGGAGAGGAGGGAGGAGCGGGGAAAGAGAGGGAAGGATGGAGAGGGGGAGGAGTGGGGAAAGAGAGGGAAGGATGGAGAGGAGGGAGGAGCAGGGGAAAGAGAGGGAAGGATGGAGAGAGGGAGGAGCAGGGAAAAAGAGGGAAGGATGGAGAGGAGGGAGGAGCGGGGAAAGAGAGGGAAGGATGGAGAGAGGGAGGAGCGGGGAAAGCAGGTTAGTTTGTGCGGGCGATCAAAGACTGATGCGTGACCAGCTGTAGTAGAGAAACATCTCGTGCGCGCTCACAGTCGTGAGATGCTGAGGCGGTGGAGAGACCGACACCGAGACTTCACCGGAGCAGCTGGAGCAGCTGGAGCAGCTGGAGCAGCTGGAACAGCTGGAACAGCTGGAGCAGCTGGAACAGCTGGAACAGCTGGAACAGCTGGAGCAGCTCGGACCGACACCGAGACTTCTCTAACTCTCTCTGTTACTCCGTTACTGGATCCTCTCACCCTCTTCTGTCTCCTTTTATCTCCCAGTTAACGGATCTCTCCTGCCCTTCCTAACATGGATCCCCAGCATCCTCCTCTTCAGCTGAGTCCGGGGGCTGTTTCTTCTTGACGCAGTGAGCTGGACTCGCAGTGAATTTATTTTCTTTCTACCGGATGGATTGGAGGAAACCGTAACTCTGAGGACCATGCCGTGATCTTGTTGCACGTAAAAGCAAAAACCGATCTGGGTGATGTACCGATCCAGGGATAGAATAAATGAATCCACCATGAGGACGACCTTCCTGTTGATGCTTAGAGCCAGACTCAGGTGCGCCGTCAGGCTCCTCCTACTGCTGTTACACCAGGTGGGATGCTCTCATGGGATGCCTCACGTCCTCAGGTTTGGTGAGAAACTTCTTCTTCCTCCTGCGTCGCTCTCAAAGTTCGGCCGTGTGTTTACATCCCCGAGTGATAACTTTTCCTCTGTTTAGTTGTGGAAAACACTATTTAGTAGTTCTGGGCGATATGACGATATATAAAAGTGTGTATCGTGCCATTTCTCTTCTATCGTTTCTATCGTTTCTAACCTAATTTTATCAATTATTACAGCAAATATGTAATTAAATAACCTGCAACGATAAATTTGATAGAATCATATCTACTTCTACAAAGTAGCCTTTTATGTTTGCACTTTTATTCATGGTTAATGCCTTAAACAGAGTTCTCTTCAACCCTGATGTTTACTTTAGACACTTTATATTGGTTTGCAAACTTTGCACTACAAGGTTACAGAATTCAGAAAGTTGAAAAATAATTTGTGTTTATTTTTTATAGCTGAACTTCAGTGCAATAATGTGTTTTTCCTCTCAGAAACTGTTGTGCACTTTTAAAAAAATGTGAAAGCTACTGTACCTCTGTACCTACCTGTTTTTGCTGCACTAAAATGTATGTTTGTGACAGTTCAGCTAAATGTCCTTTCAAAATAAAGTTGAAAAGTAAGCAATGAAATTTTTGTCAAACTTTTCAGAGAAGAACTGAAAACATACTTTATTATGGTATATCGTGATATATATCGTTATCGTGATATAAAATAGTCCATATCGTGATATATGATTTTTTCCATATCACCAAGCACTACTATTTAGCATGTTAGTTGAAATTTAGCAACACTTTTATTAGCAGCTGAATCGTGTACTGATGGTAAACAGCTGCTGGAATAAGAAATAAAAATATCAGGGAGGCAGAACCGAACATCCTGTAACTTGTTGCATAAAGTTTGGTATTTGAACATCAAAGGTTTTCACAGAAAAATATGACATCACACCCTAATGTGGATTTGTATTGTTTTGTGTTGTGCAAGATATTGTGATTGAAGGAGTTTGTGTTATGTGTGTATTCGTGTTAGGGATGTAACGATACGGAAAATTATAGTGACCAAATTATCACGGTTTACGATATTATCGCGATATTCTTCACTGCTGTACAAATGTCCAAAAAACACATACATTTAAATAATTTCACAAAATCTTGTGATTTTCTTGTCATATTGAAACATCAGAAGCAAAAACTTCAAAATGAAACTTTCACATTAAAACGGAAACAACTGGCACAGAAAGAGGTTTTATTTTAAATGAACAAAATAAATAACCGGATCAAAGCTTATTGGTCTGGTGCAAATTTAAATAAACACTTTAACAACCATAGTAGGTCAAAATATGCAAACAATTATCAGGAACAAAAATTATAGTGAAGTTCAAACGAAATAAACTTTGGACTTTAAGCTGAACCTTAAATACGTATAAATGTGTAAATAAAGAAACAGTTGTTTAGGAGCCAAATATGTTGTTATGAATTGTAGTTCACTCTGTGTGTCTGTGGGTGTCGCTGTGTTGTTACCTGAGGGTCAGGTATAAAGGTAGCTGCCTGTTATTGGTTAGCTGTTGGACCCGGAAGGGCAAAAGGTTTTTGACCGCTGTGGCGCTAACTGCCGGCGTTATGGTTGTCGGATCAGTTAATGGAATAAATTAATATTTTAACTGCATCAGTAGAACATCGTTCCGGTCATTTTTCGATCAACACGCAACATTAACGTTTATGAAATGTGAGTTAGCGAAGCGCGTCGACTAGGTTACTCTTGGCCAAACATCTCAGTAGCTTGAAGCATTAGCCTTAGCTCCTTCAAGTTGCTTCTACAAATTACAATAAAATGTAAACAAGTGCTCTGCAGACAGGATAACTGTCCTCCACCAGTTGTTCCTCTGCATTCTTAAAAAACAAAACAACAAAATATGCCCCGACATCGGATTTTGTCTTTTTAGTGGGTTGGTAAATGTCCTGCGTGCTATCACCACTTTCCGCCATGATAATGTTACAATACCGATGTTACAAGCTACATATTCACGCGAGACACAGTCGCTCGTCGCTAACAGACTTGAATGAGGCTGATATTAATTATCCTGGTAATTAACCGCGATAATGAGACGAAGTCAAACATAAACGGTAATCGTTATCATGTAAAAATTTACCGCGCTTTAGCGTAATACCGCTAACCGTTCCATCCCTAATTCATGTTGCTGAACATATGCATCAGATGGTGTGTATGTGTGTGAAAGAAAAAGTGGGGATTGTGTTTTTCAAAAGCCTTAATAATTTTATAAGAAACAGGAGTCTTAAATTTTACGTAAAGTAACTCATCCATATTTTTTAAAAATATAAAGCAAACATTTTCGTTGCATCTTTGAAGTTCAACTTGTGCATTTAGCTGTTTGGGGCCAAGGGCTTGCTGCTTATGGAGCCCCGTTTGGGTCATAATTCAATAAATAAATGAGTCTATTATTATGAAATACAGGCGTTTATTATTATGAAATATTTCACATTATTATGATAATGGTTTTGTTTTTCATAAGAATGAGCTTTTACATAATAATGGATTTGTTTTTCATAAGAGTGATTTGTGTGTCAATCACAGCAGAGAGGGCGGAGCCATTTATGTGATTGGCTGCTCTTTCATTCAGGCATAAGCAACAGAACAGTGAATATCGATAGTGGGCAAGAGGTGCGATGTATATACTCCAGGCCAGTAGGTGGCAGAATGCACCTCAGTTTACGGTTAAAAGTTGACATCGACTGAGAAACGTCAAGGTTTCCCGTAGCTCAGCCCAAGCTAGCATAGCTACAATCGGACTAGGAGCGCACCTTGATGACGCCACGGGCCCGCTGCTAACGGGACCTCACGGCCAAAACTTAGTCGATGTCAGAGCGTAGAATGGAGAAGGATCAGCCAATGAGCGTGCAGGTCAACCACTGGTCCCGCCCACTGGCAAAATGTCATTATTATGTAAAAGCTAATTCTTAGATAATAAAAAAAAGCCATTCTGAAATAAACTATTATGCATTAAACTAAGATTAAATAATACAAATATATTTCATAATAATTACATTTTTTTTCAAAATAATGGGAAATATTTCATAATAATAAACATGTATTTCATAATAATGGGAAACATTTCTTAATAATGGATACGCATTTCATAATAATAAACGCCTGTATTTCATAATAATAGACTCATTTATTCATAGAATTATGACCAAAACGGGGCTCCATAGCTGCTGTCTTATATCACACAAAAATGCTACACATTTTTTTTTTAATTTATCCCATCACCCATTAAGAAAACAAACAGCAAAGGGGGCAGTTTTATACACAAATAGACAGATTGATACCAACTTCTATGAACATCATAAACAGGTGGTGTATGTAGTGATGATGGAAGGGTACATTTACAATGTACATTTCTCTAATTTCTATCACTTCAGTCTTTAATTCATCATAAAAACTGGTCTGGGGTAGACTGATTTATATTTTTATTCTATTGATGGGGATGTATTGGGTTCATCCCTCTACATCCCATTATGTCATCGTGGTCTTTCACTCCTCTATTTGACAACAGTCATGAGGTTGATGCTCAACAGTTTGAGACCAGTTAGCATCTGTTTGACCAGTGAGCTGAACTGGTACCTGCCACTCACATACTCACACATTATCAAATGTGCTTGGTTGTGTGTATTTTAAATTTTAATTGTGGGATGCATCAGAATTCTTTTTTTTTTGTTTTGTTCTGTTTTTGAGGAAACGCAGTGTTGCAAGGAATCTTTTTTTTTTTTGTGGGTCATTTTTCAGTGTATAATTGTCAGATTGTTCAGTCTGTCAAAAGATACTGATGCATGATAAATGGCACATGAAAAAAAAACTCAGAATATAATTCTGTGGCAATTAAAAAAGTTTTTCAGTTTTCCAAAATTAATTCTTATGAAAGACCTTTGGAGATGAGATGTAAATAGTTTGGATTGTGTTTTAACCAGCTGATCAGATTAATTAGAACATTGAAACTGTTTAAGGTTTCAGGTGATGTGATAACTCAGTTTTAACTTTTGTTTTGTTTGACAGTATGTGAATACTTTCTTATGGTATATCGTGATATATATCGTTATCGTGATATAAAATAGTCCATATCGTGATTTATGATTTTTTCCATATCGCCCAGCACTACCTATAAATATATAATCGGAACATTTGACATTATCCTCCAGGCTCTTGGCTGTGCCTCATGACTAGTAAATAAGCAATAAAGTTGCAGAGATGTGAGCTTTTAGTCAGAAAACATTAGATATGAAATTGAAGGTGATTATTACAGCTTTCTTCAGTGAAAAACTGATTTCCCTTTGTTTTCCTCTGCATCTGGATATTGCTAATTACAATAAATACATCACTCTTTCACAAACAAAAAAGCTTTTGCACTGAGAACATGTGCAGACTCTCTATAATCAGAAACAGTATTTGAGGTGGAGATAGCAATTATAAAGAAGAAGAATGCAAAAGTTCTGTTTTTCTGTCAGAAAAGTAAGCACAAAAAGTCAGGAAATTTGTCTTTGGCAGATTATTTCCTTGTTGTAACAATGCTTCTTGGCAATCAATCTTCTACTGCTGGAAAACCTGTTTATTTCCCTTTTAAATGGTGCCACATCTGTAAAGAACATGCATTTATGGGATGATCAGCAGAGCCATTTACCAACTCTTCTCTGCCAATGCCACACAGCTTTTTTTAAATGTTGCTGTTGCTACTGACTCTTGTTTTGAGCTTCTCCCAGGTATCCTCAGGTATCCCCAGGTATCCCCAGGTATCCCCAGGTATCCTCAGGTATCCCCAGGTATCCCCAGGTATCCCCAGGTATCCCCAGGTATCCTCAGGTATCCCCAGGTACAGACACTCAGATGTCAATGAGGCACCTGGGTCAGAATCAGAAAAGCTTTATTGCCAGGTACAGAAAAGAACATTTTCACATACTAGGAATGTGTCATGGTGTCAGATGAGAACACTGAGTAAAAAAGGAAAAAAGGGAGACGTCATGAAGATGCAAAGAACCATTATGTCCAGTATATATTCTGAATAGTCCATATTCTGAATAGTCCATATTCTGAATAGAGCATTCAGATCACAGGGTTAAAGTATGAAGAAGATGCGGAGGATGCTTTGGTGATTGCTGCAGCTTTAGAAAATAATCTCTGGGTGGAGGCAGTGTGATGGTTTGGTTCAGCATCTCCCTCACTGGAAAGCTGAGGTTCGCCATCGTTGAAGGAAATCTCAATGCAGAGAGATATCGTGATGGAATTCTGAAGCTAGTGGCAATCTCCGTTCTTCAATAGTCTGGAATCAAATTCTATCCTCCACAATGACAACGCTTGCCCCCACAGAGTGGAGATTATTAGACTTCTTCCAGAATTTGGGAGTGGAGAGGATGGGATGCCTTGCTAGCCGTCCTGACCTTAACACAATTGAACCTTTTTGGTATTAGCTTGGGGGTGATGTTCGCGTCAGAGTGACCAGCACAACCACGTTGCCTGAATTGTAACAAATACTAGTGGAAGATTGGGGTTGCTATCCCCTAGCAGTTCACGTCCAGGCGTTTGATCAGCATAAGGAGGAGGTGCCTGGCTGTTGTGGTTCTTCCACACATTACTGGGGCTCCTGATTGTTAAATGAAGGCATTTTAATTGTTAAATTGCCAATATGTCTTGATTCTTCAGGCTTCAATCATTCAATCCACTAAGAGAGTGTCAGTCATCAGCAAAAACAAAACAAAACAAAAACTGTTTGGCTTTGGCAGACAAGATTGGACAAATCTTTAATGAGTGCAATCCACATACAGGGCCCCATCTTACACCTCCCGCTAGCCGCTACCCACTACCCACTACCCACTACCCACTATCCCTACCCACTACTACCCACTACCCACTACCCACTACCCACTACTACCCACTACCCACTACCTACTACCCACTACCCACTACCCACTACCCACTACTACCCAACTACCCACTACCCACTACCCACTACCTACTACCCACTACCCACTACCCACTACCCACTACCCACCCACTACCCACTACCCACTACCCACTACCCACTACCCATTACCCACTTCCCACTACCCACTACTCACTATCCACTACCCACTACCCACTTGCGGCAATGGGCGTGTCTCTTGCGCTCTCCACAAATTCGGTATCTTGCGAATGCGGGGTCAGGATAGAGGGTAATGGGTGGTCTGACCACCCACTACCCTCTATCCTAAACCCGCGAGATACCAGTACCGCAAGATACCGAGTTTGTGGAAAGCGCAACTGGCATGTCGGCACGTAAGAGAGCGCGTCCAAATCCTGTCATTGCGCGTCCACCCAGTCACATGTGGACTGCACAACCAGCTCTACCTCTCGATTATGCATCACTGTATTACTTTAATACGTTATTATTCTCTTAAGGGCAGATGATTTCTGTACAGCTGTGACATGATCTCATCCAGATGTTTGCTGTGGAGGAAATGAGGAAAGTCACAGAAACTCTGTTGTGGAGTTTCTTGTTCTGCGCTCGTATCCCTCTGATCCTCTCGTTAAACTCGAAACACCTGAGATGTTCTCACTGGTAGAAGGTAGATGTTATCATTAGGGCTGTAGCGATACACTAATCTCACGATACGATATGATATGATACATTTGGCTCACGATACGATATTATATCGATATTTTTCTAACAATACATTTAGATAATTTTCTGAAAGATTTTAACAGGACAAAGTGATTTTGGTGACATCTTGTGAGTGTTTCTATTTGTTTGAATTAACTGAACTGAAAGGTAGGTGACTGCAGACAGAGAGGAGAGAAAGGAGGCCTCTGATTGGTCAATTCTACATCCACGTCATCGAAGAAATGAGGGAGGAAGTACCCACATCTGTACGATTCTGGTTCTCTGCACTACAAAGACAGCACATATTCTAGTAATTCATGGAGGGAGATAGCGATGAATGTGGGTCTGGATACGGCCGAGACGGTGAGGAAGTGGAAAAACGCAAGAGATACGTTAGCTAGTTCGTGATTGTCCCTCTCCGTTGTGGCGTTGAATAACAGCGCAGACGCGCTACAAAATTGAGCATAAATAAAAAGTAACTGCGACATGTTGCCGCGAGAGTAAACACAGCCCTTAAAGCCGGCGTTTTCCACCACTGAATACGGTCTCAAATCCTGACTAATACAGTTTGGCTAGCTCTCAGTTAGCATTAGCTTGTCCGGGTGGTGACGTTTCAGGTGGGCTCGCCTCGAGGGTTGGTGGTATTTCCAGAAAACTTCACGTTTGAGTGACACAGCTTGCAAACCGCCATACTTTTGTCTAAATCTTAGCTTTCCTTTTTCTTTTTAAACCCGAACTGCTCCCACACATCTGCTTTTAAGCACGCAGGCGCTGCGTTTATACTCGCCGCCATCCTCCTGACTGGCTCAGCTCTAGCTGGAAGAGAAAGAAGCTTCTGGATAACTGGTTAGAAACGCTCTACAGCGACACTAGCGGCTGGAGGACTTAATGGCACTTTGCAGGAAGAGCACCCGTGCGAGACATTGGGGTTTAGAAGGGAGCTTAGAATATCGATACCCGCAGCTGAAATATCGATACACTCTGGGAAATAAAATATCGATATATATCGCAGAATCGATAAAATCGCCCAGCCCTAGTCATCATACCTGTTCCTCTGGCTCAATGCTCATCCAATGATCCGTTCTGCAGTATTTTAAAAAGCACCTTCTCCCAGCGGCTATGCGACTTGGTGCAGTGAATTTCCAGGAAAACATTTCTTAACTAGAAAAGCACTCAGAGAGCGCAGACCTCCGCCAAGCACCACAGTTCTCCCATATAGAGATTTATAGATTACTTGAAGGGCTATTTCATCAAAATCCATCCAAAACTTTTTGTATCTTATCTTGTACACAGACAGACAAACAGACAGATAAACGACACGCGGCAAAAACACGCCGGCAAAAACATAACCTAAAAATATTCTTACACAGACAATTCCTATCGGCTACCTGAAAGTCCCAGATAGTTGGTGCTCCCGGTAAACACGCTCAGGCAACTGCAAAAAAAGTTGGGATGCCGTGTAAAAAATAGTAAAAAAAAAAGTAAAAACAGAATGCAATGATTTTGATTTGTATCAATTACTTTTCATGCCTTTTTGTTGCTGCTGTTCCAACTCTTTTTTAAAGATGTTTTGCTGCCGAAATGAGTTAAAATGACCTAAAATTTTCCATGAACCAAAACTTAAATGTCTTAGTTACAATATCTCATATTGTCTTTATGTTTTATTGGGAGAAAAAAAATATGCATTTATAGGATTTGCAGATCATTGCATTCTGTTTTAATATATGTTTTATTTTTGTTTTACACAGCATCCCAACTTTATTTAAAAATTGGATTGTATGTGAATGCAATTAAAACTGAACTAAAAATATGCTCAAAACTCAAAGCGTTGGGCTTTTTCAGTTTAAAAAAATTTTATACGGTGAAAACAAAATAGTGTTTTTTCTCTGTTTTTAGTTTTTCTTCAGTTTTATATGCCCAAGCTGTACTAGAAACTGATCACTTTTTAAATGTGTCAATAGATAACATCCTCATCCTGATTTCCAGTCATATGGATCACTGTGTATCTATAAAAACACCCAAATACTGCTGAATACAGGGCTTTTATATATTCAGACTGCTGTCTTTCTTTAATGCCTTTGTGTTCATTATGCAGCTCTGAAACTATAGTTTATAGTAAACTATAGTAAATTTCTTCCAACTTTGCAGAAGGGCTAATTGACTCAATTGTTTTGTAACCGTGTATTTTAAAGCCTACCGTGATTCTACAAATCAGCTTTTTATAAGATCACACACATTAAAATTTTTGGACATTGTATATTCAAAAACCTTAGAAATTATGTTTCGAGTTGTAATTAAGACAATTCCCATTTGTATTCAAGAAATGTTTAAGCTAAGGCAGGTGGATTATAATTTAAAGGGGTTATTAATGTTTGAAACTTGCAGAGTTAGAACTAATTTAAAGTATAGATGTGTGTCAGTTTTGGGTGTAAAATTATGGAACGGATTGAACGATGAAATAAAAATGTGTAATTCTGTGTTAGTCTTCAAGAAGACTTTAAAATCTAATATTATCAAAAATTATAAGGAAATTTGATTTGAATTAAATTTTTCTGTTTCTGCTATGTGTTTTGTAATGATGTACTATTGTGTAATAGTCAATTAATCCTCTGATGGTATAGGATAGACAAAAAAAAACAAGCCTTGGGGCTTCAGCCTATTCCTTTTTCGGTTGTTATCTGAAATTTTCTTTTTGTAAAACATGATTTTATTTTTGTTTTAAACCGAAATAAAGCATTCATTCATTCATTCATTCATTCATTCATTCATTTAAGCCTGTGTATGCATTTTTCTGAAAATGACCAGCAATAACTGTTATGATAGACCACAAATCGCCTTGAGACGCTGAACTGACAAACTGGCTCGGTGACAATAAAGACAGAAACAGAAACGTTCACTGTGCGAGTTGTGCCTTAAAGCTTTAAGCTTATAACATAAGTGGATTTATAAAGAAATGAATGTGTTCTAGGCGAAAAATAGAAAAGTATATCGGAGCAGCGGACTGCAAAAATTAACAATCTAACCAAGTGTTTCAATCTTGTATCTAGCTAAAAAGTCTTTTTGATCTTGTTTTGAGAGTAATATACTATGCAAGCACAGAATGTGTAAGATTACTAGCCTTGTTTTGATATATTTTTTTCTTATTTCAAGAAATCTTACTAAGTGTGATTATCTCACTGCACTGGCAGATTATTTCACTTACTTTTAGTCTGTATCTGCTCAAACCAAGTATTTATTTCTTATATTAAGACCATTAATTTTTGCATTGTGTGGTCTACTCACGCCGCCATCTTCCCCGAAGTCTCGCACGCTTTAAATTTTGACTTTTGTTTTTCACTCAAGTGTTTTGGATCATTTTTGTGTGTTAATTTCTTACAATCAAATAGGTAAACTTTATTTAGATCAACAGAACCAACAGAAGTGGTTTTAGTTGGCATTGAATAGTTGCTCAGCCCTGATGTGGATGTGAAGACAGTAAGGTGTGAGTGATAAAATATATAAATAGATAATAAACTGATTACAATTCAATGCTGATTGAAACTGAAGGAGCTCAATACTGATTCAATTTTATTAGCAGAATATGCTAAATGTGTTTCTGTTGAATTAGACAGGGGGTTTAAACTGAGCGGTTTCCATGACGACCTGAGAATCCTGTATGAGGTCATTCTGTTATGAGGTCATTCCACTGGTGCAGTCAGACTCTTCTAACTGTTCCAGAGAGACGCATCTCAGTGAGCAAGTAGCCAAAGAAGACCTTCGCAAAACATATTTGTTCAGATAAACAACAATGTCACGTCAACCATCAAGAATCCCTTACAGGAGGCAAGTGTGCCGCGGTGAAAACCGCCAGCGCCGGATCCAGAACAACACTCAAAGGCTGCACGAAGAAATCAACCGACTGAATTTCTTCATAGATACTGAGAGAGCCAGAGGCTCGGAGCAGACCGCTAACGCTAAAGAATTTAGCCTGGAACTGGAATACAGAAAAGAGCAACTGGCAAAACAGACCTTCTTAAAGGAAATGTTCATCAACCAGGGTAAAGAAAAGAAGAGGGAATTAGAGACGCTGGAGAAGGACGCTGATCCAGAGACTCTCAAGAGAGCCAGATTGGCCTCCGAGGTGCACAACAACATCAAATTCAAGAAGAAGAAGCTGCTCCACGTAGATTATGACGAGCTGATAGTGGCCTTTATTGATGAGCGGGAAAAGTTTTCCAGCGAGCTCCGGACTGAGCAACAGAAAAGCAAGACTGTCCAAGAGGAGCTGGACAGAGCCAGGACTTCATACGAGGAACTCAGCACCAAACACCAAACCGACGTCCTCGCAGAAAGACAGAAGAGTATTAGGGCCACTTAAAAAAAAATAAAAAGAATTCTGAGAAAAAAGTCAGAATTCTGACTTTAATCTCAGAATTCTGTGAAAAAAGTCAGAATTCTGTGAAAAAAGTCAGAATTCTGCCTTTAATCTCAGAATTCTGACTTTAATCTCAGAATTCTGTGAAAAAAGTCAGAATTCTGACTTTAATCTCCGAATTCCGACTTTAATCTCAGAATTCTGAGAAAAAAAGTCAGAATTTTGAGAAAAAAGTCAGAATTCTGACTTTAATCTCAGAATTCTGAGGAAAAAAGTCAGAATTTTGAGAAAAAAGTCAGAATTCTGACTTTAATCTCAGAATTCTGACTTTAATCTCAGAATTCTGAGAAAAAAGTCAAAATTTTGAGAAAAAAGTCAGAATTCTGACTTTAATCTCAGAATTCTGAGAAAAAAGTCAGAATTTTGAGAAAAAAGTCAGAATTCTGACTTTAATCTCAGAATTTTGAGAAAAAAGTTAGAATTCTGACTTTAATCTCAGAATTTTGGGTTCTGGGTTTTTTCTCAGAATTCTGAGATTAAAGTCAGAATTCTGACTTTAATCTCCGAATTCTGAGAAAAAAGTCAGAATTCTGACTTTAATCTCAGAATTTTGAGAAAAAAGTCAGAATTCTGACTTTAATCTCAGAATTCTGACTTTAATCTCAGAATTCTGATAAAAAAGTCAAAATTTTGAGAAAAAAGTCAGAATTCTGACTTTAATCTCAGAATTCTGAGAAAAAAGTCAGAATTTTGAGAAAAAAGTCAGAATTCTGACTTTAATCTCAGAATTCTGGGTTCTGGGTTTTTTCTCAGAATTCTGAGATTAAAGTCAGAATTCTGACTTTAATCTCCGAATTCTGAGAAAAAAGTCAGAATTCTGACTTTAATCTCAGAATTCTGACTTTAATCTCAGAATTCTGAGAAAAAAGTCAGAATTCTGAGAAAAAAGTCAGAATTTTGAGAAAAAAGTCAGAATTCTGACTTTTTTCTCAGAATTCTTTTTATTTTTTTTAAGTGGCCCTAATACTCTTCCGTACAGAAAGACAGAAGACGAAGACGCTTAAACGAAAACGTGAATTAGAAATGAAGTCTCACGCAGACAAAACGGCTCAAGATCAGCAGCTCATCAACAGCCTGAGAGCTCAGCAGGACGTCCTCCGTCAACGGATGAGACGGGACATCAGGTCCCTGGAACAAAGATCAAAGGACGTGGAGACGTCCTTACAGGAGGAACTGAAACGGGTCCAGCGTTCATACGCAGAGCTCAGCTACAAGTATGAAGCTGATGTTCCTGCAGTCAAGAAACAGGCAGACTCTTATCAGCGAGATGTTCAGAGAGAAGTGAAGGCTCACTCACAAACTGTCCTCAAAAACATGGAGTTTGTCAACGTAATGGAAGCTCAACAGGAAGCTCTGAAGCAAAAACTGTCTGAGGAACTGGACTGTTTAAGACGAGCTTCCTCCGACACCGAGAGGAGTTTTCAAGCTGAGCTGGAGGCTCTAAGAGCTCAGCTGAAAGGACAAATGTCCCTCACTGATGAGTTGTCTTCTAAACTCAAGGACAGGGATGATTTTGTCCCTCCAAAAAGAAAACGAGCCAGACTTGAGGGGCCCAACGAGGAGCAAGTGTCCTTCACTCATCCTGGATCTATGAAGGTTCCTCCGGTGTCTCAAGAAACCATCAAAGAGACGAGAACGGAGGAACCTGAACCCGTGGACGTGACTCAGATGTCTGCAGGAACCGTCCCAGAAACAACAGACGCTGGACCTCAGTCCATGGACACGACTGTCTCTGAAGACGCCGTCCCACACACGAGCACTTTTTAAACGAGCGCGCCACGCTATCGGTTTGAGAAAACCAGAACGGTGGAAGAAGAAGAAGAAGACTGCATCTAACGGGAGCACTTAAGATCACTTTCCCGCTCTCATCAACACAACAGTAACTCTTTAAACATCATTTCTAAATTTAAAATCCATCCAACACCTTCTCCATCTTAATCCAGGTTGCAGGGGTTTGGATGCCAGTCCATCACAGGTGCTACTGGTTTTCTCCCAGTCTAGAAACATGCTGTGAGTGTTACTGGTTGTTCTGTTGTGTGTTCCTGTACTGGGTTGTAACCCGACACCCAAAAACACACGGATCAGTTGAATTGTACTTTAAATAATTGTTTTGGACTGAAATTAATTTGTTGGACCGGATTAATGTGAACTGATTGAACTGAATCTTAAATCAAATTTCAATAAAAGTGACATTAATGAAAACTGTATTGAACTTAAGTGATTTTGTTATTCTGACAAAGCCTTTACCTTCAAGGGATTTTCTATTTTTGGGTTCACTTATGTTTTTACATGAATGTTAATTATTGTTCTCAAATGAGATCACACTTCCAGAGCTTACTTGATATTTTAGAACTGGAATAATGTTAATAGTATTTCTTACATTGTTGGGCAGAACCAGCATCTCTGAGTTTAGTTCCATGTCTTCAGTAAATTGAATTTTTTGATTTCCTAATATAATTCGTTTTTATTTGAATAATGGAGCCTATAAACTGATGACCTATTATCAGTTGTTTCATTGATACATTTTATGACTTAACTTCCATTTCAGCTGCTTCCTGTGTTTGGCACAAGTTTTACACCAGATGCCCTCCTGAGGCAACCAGAACTTGGACCTGTATCGTTGTATCGTTATATAACGACATCGATCTACATTGATACATCGATTTAATGAACGATACAACAGTACAAATACTGGAAAATATTGATCAGACATCAGTATATTTAATCATCATTAATACATATTATCAAGGCAGGACTATAAAGCAGCACAGAAGAGTTTCTTTCATGTGGAAATATCAGTTATATACATTGTATATTTCCATTAAAACAAAAATTAGCGTATAAAGACAGCTCTAATTTGATGCAGCTCTGTGTTTTGTTTATATAGTGAAAACAGAAGTTGTCCTGTACACTGGAAAAAAGGCCACTCAAAAATAAGTTTAAAAAAAAACTTAATACAAGATATTTTTGCTTGTAATAAGCAAAATGAAATCTGCAAATGGAACAAGTGAAAATTCGCTTAATAAGATTTCATGAAATAAGACAATATATTTAAGCCTGACAAGATCTTGAAATTAGCTTAAAAATCTTATGACATGTCAAAAAAAAACTTGTTTAATCTGAGATATGACTCAAAACAAGATGTTTTCAAGACTATTTCACTTAACAAGATATTCAAGATGCACTGTCTAAAAACAAACTCCTATATCTCACTGAAATGTTACTCTTTAGGTGATTTTGTCTTATATTAAGTGTGATGAGATATAAATAAGAAAAATACACTTGGTAAGATTCTGAGTTTTTGCAGTGTATTCATAGATGAACCTTCTGCCCCCAACTGGTGAAATTAACTACTCTAAAGTTACTTTTCATGAAACTTGGTCATCTGTGGAGCATCCTGATGAAAAGTTGTTAAAAGAATTTTGATAAAGCAATCTTCTTCAAAGTTACGTGGCCATAAATATTGTGGGTGTGGTCTAAAGATATATATTTTTGGTCTGTATCTTGTGATTTAGTGATTCAATATTAACAAAAACCTGGTATTTATAATCAGAACATAATTATTTTTTTCTTCTGTCCAGTTTACACTGGGTTGATGTTTTTCTTTTGGTATCGAAGCTTTAGATTTTTCTTCTTTATTATCAGTCAGAATCATAAAGCTGTTTGTGTTGTGACTCATCATTAGTGTTTTCACAAATGATTTGACACTAAAATAAGTTAATGCCAAGTGATATTTTAATAATATAACTTAATAATATAACTCTCAACAGATGGAATATGGACTGTTCTAATGTAGATGTTGATGTTTAAATGTTCTGTTATTCGAAGTTATAATGTGATAAATGGTCTAAAGTTACCTGTAGCACATTCAGTTTTGAAATGTCACTACATCCAACCTGCTGTACTTGTCAAAGGCTACACAGGCTTTTAAATAAGCTTTTTTTTTTTTTTTTAAACGTTGCCTAACAGCAATGTTTAGTGTACGTATCAAGATGTTGCAGGAAATTCTTCTAACTCTTTTATGTTCATACTTAGTGCTGGGCAATATGACGATACATATCGTGGGAACGATAGAAAAGTGTGTATCGTGCCATTTCTCTTCTATCGTTTCTATCGTTTCTAACCTAATTTTATCAATTATTACAGCAAATATGTAATTAAATAACCTGCAACGATAAATTTGATAGAATCATATCTACTTCTACAAAGTAGCCTTTTATGTTTGCACTTTTATTCATGGTTAATGCCTTAAACAGAGTTCTCTTCAACCCTGATGTTTACTTTAGACACTTTATATTGGTTTGCAAACTTTGCACTACAAGGTTACAGATTTCAGAAAGTTGAAAAATAATTTGTGTTTATTTTTTATAGCGGAACTTCAGTGCAAAAATGTGTTTTTCCTCTCAGAAACTGTTGTGCACTTTAAAAAATAAAATGTGAAAGCTACTGTACCTCTGTACCTACCTGTTTTTGCTGCACTAAAATGTATGTTTGTGGCAGTTCAGCTAAATGTCCTTTCAAAATAAAGTTGAAAAGTGAGCAATGAAATTTTTGTCAAACTTTTCAGAGAAGAACTGAAAACATACTTTATTATGGTATATCGTGATATATATCATTATCGTGATATAAAATAGTCCATATCGTGATATATGATTTTTTTCATATCACCCAGCACTATTCATACTCAATTCATGATTTAAATATTCAGTCTCCTCAAATATAGAAAAGCATGTACAATACAATACAACTTTATTTGTATAGCACATTTAAATAAACACAGGGGCAGCCAAAGTGCTGTACATTAAAAACATAAAATTGTTAAAACATAAAAGTTAAAAAGGAATAAATAAAAAGTCAAGCAAATATAAAACAGACACAGATGAGCAGGTGCTACTTTGTAGGATGCCAGTCAAAATAAGTTAAGAAGTGTTAAAAGCCAAGGAAAATAAATATGTTTTTAAAAGCCTGTCTAACATTCAGAGGCAACTCGTGTAGAAAAGAAATATAAACTAAGAAACGACACACCACACTGTTTGTCTAACTTAATTTTTACTATGTTCTTTCTGCTTTCTCTTATATCCGTGTTATTCCCCTTGATGTTTTTAGAAAACATTTGAATATGAAATATTTTTTCTCAATCACTTTATTTCCCATCATACTGAAAGTATTTCTTAAATTCAGTTTAGCAGTGCTGGCTTTGTAAAGCATTACACAGCTGGCAGACTGGTAAATATATTTAAATCAGTGCTCATATTCAACTCAAAGTTACTTTATAGAAATATGAAACTATCAAATCTCTTCTTTGCAATCAGAGGTCATAGCATTTACCTCCCTTTTGGCCAGGCGTCGCATCTTACTTCTCTGGAAGTCCTCCTATCCACCATCTATATCGTTGTGGCTTAAGGATGTTCTATTTTTTCTTAGATTAGAGAAAATAACTTTAACAGTAAAAGGGTGTTCAAATCGATTTTATAGGAAATGGCAACCTTTCTTAAACTACTTTAATTCTTTACCATCCCTGCCTCAGGATTAAAATTATCTCATATTGTATACCTCTTGTCCACTCAGTAATGCTGCAGATTTTTTTTAATTTCTTCTTAACCATATATTTTTGATATATATATGTATGTATATTATTTATATATGTGTATATGCATGTATATATGTGTTTTTTGGTTTTTTTTTTACTTATGTGGCCTTTTTATTTATTTATTTATTTTTATTTATTTATTTTTATTTTTTATTTTTCCCCTACAGAGACTAGGTTCATTGTGTTAACAAAAAAGGGATTTCATGCATACTGTCATTGACTGTATTCTATGTTTTTGATTCCAAATAAAAAAAATAAAAAAATAAAGAAATATGAAACTATAGAAATCTCAAACTGGCCGAATGAGTTACTTAGATTAAATGTATATATCATTTCACAGGTGAGCTGTGAGCACATTTCTGATAATTCTGGCTTTAGATGCTCTATCTCAGACTCAGGATGCTAAAGTGGTTGAAGATGCATGCACCACATCAAACAAGCGTTTTCAGCATCTTCCCTTTAGTTTAAAACAGAAACTCTCTGTCTGTAGTTGGTTTTGGTACATGAGGAGCAGAGATGCTGACGGAGGCAGAGCCGGAGGTGACCTGAAACAAACATTTACAAAGACGTGCTGTTCTTCCTGGACCGGATTCATTCCCGATATCACCGTGGCGGTAATACGAGCCGGGACGTCTCTAACCTGCCGTGCACAGACAGTTATATCCTTCTGGTCCTGCACTTCAGACAACGTGCGCCCAGAGCTGCATGATGATGATGTTGCGCCCTTGAGGGCGACGACTGCAATTAAAGGCAGTAAAGAGCTAAAAACAATCAGACCATCCATCCGTCCGTGAATCATCTCCCCCTCACGCCTCTGTTAGCTTCAGTCTGCTAACTCTGCCGCTACTTTACAGAGGAATAGAAAATATCTTTCCCATGTTAAGGGTTGTTGTTATCTCTGCTGAAGTGTCTTTGATCAGCTGTTACCGAGGTAACAGACTAAATCAAGACTAAATCAAACCAACTTATTTAAGATCTTAAAAGAAAAGCTTGGTTAATTAGACTACGTCTAAATAATTACAATATTCTTTAAGGTAGTGCTGGGCGATATGGAAAAAATCATATATCACGATATGGACTATTTTATATCACGATAACGATATATATCACGATATACCATAATAAAGTATGTTTTCAGTTATTCTCTGAAAAGTTTGACAAAAATTTCATTGCTCACTTTTCAACTTTATTTTGAAAGGACATTTAGCTGAACTGTCACAAACATACATTTTAGTGCAGCAAAAACAGGTAGGTACAGAGGTACAGTAGCTTTCACATTTTTTTTTAAGTGCACAACAGTTTCTGAGAGGAAAAACACATTTTTGCACTGAAGTTCAGCTATAAAAAAATAAACACAAATTATTTTTCAACTTTCTGAAATCTGTAACCTTGTAGTGCAAAGTTTGCAAACCAATATAAAGTGTCTAAAGTAAACATGAGGGTTGAAGAGAACTCTGTTTAAGGCATTAACCATGAATAAAAGTGCAATATAAAAGGCTACTTTGTAGAAGTAGATATGATTCTATCAAATTTATAGTTGCAGGTTATTTAATTACATATTTGCTGTAATAATTGATAAAATTAGGTTAGAAACGATAGAAACGAAAGAAGAGAAATGGAACGATACACACTTTTATATCGTCATATCGCCCAGAACTACTTCAAGGTTTGTGAAACCGCTTTAATGAAGCCAAAATAAATTTACAGTCAGAAGGAAAATTTATCCTTCATTGTACAGCAGCATCACAATGTCATATCTCTTAAGATAATGTTTTAGTAGCAAATAACTGCGAAAAGAAAGAGATGGAAAATACTTAATAGTCAAATGGAAGTCATATACTGTATGTATGAAAATATTTTAAAATGTTTTTTTTTTTAATTAAATTTGAACATAGCAGTGATAAAAAAAACCAACTTGCAGGACTTAAAGGAATAATGACAATAATCTTCATGCCAGACTAGTGAAAGTAAAATATAACTTGTTGAACTTCAACAATACACTCTAATTCACAAATGTTTTCACATTTCATTTTTAAATAAATCAAAGAATAACCTATTTTAGTGACATTGGTATTTCCTTTCGGTTGCTGTGCAGATTTATTTTTCTTTTTTAATGATGAATGATGTGTCTATTCCAGGCAACCAGTTTACTTTGATTATTTCAGGAATCTTTATTTTATTTTTTTTTTTATAAATGGTACATTTTTAATGAAAATCAGCGTAACCCAACCTACCTATTGGATGGATCAAATTAAATGCATTCACTGTTTTTGTTGAATTCAAAGCAACTGTTTTCTTCAGCTTTTTGATTCTTTCTTGTCTCTGTGTTTGGAGACCACAGCTCTGCATAATATAACTAAATATCTCTGATTGAGAGAAGCCTTTCCAAGTCAATAACTCACTGGGAAGAGGTCTAGAATGATCTTGAGGGGAGGGAAGGTAAACCCCAGTTCATATCATGCTGGATGTTTCTAAAGAAATTGAAATAAAAATCAGCGGCAGGTTGCAGCGCCACAGGAACAGTTTCCTGACTTCCTGCTGAAATGCCATAAATCCAATTCACTAAGACCTCATATTAAAATTCCAGGTTATTTAAAACTCTCGGTTCGGTTCGTACCTCGGTTTTGAGGTCACGGTTCGGTTCATTTTTGGTACAGTAAGAAAACAAAATGCTAAATATAAATGTGCTAGTTGTTTATTACACACTTTTGTGCTTTTTAACAATAGGAACATTAGCCTATACAAAGCTAGAATTTTGCCCAAAAATATAAATACAATATTCTGAAATGTAGATATTTTGAAAAACAAAATAAAAATAACATTGGCTCAGACTTTTTCTTAAAGAAAATATCCATCTGATGTGCAAAATTGAACAGTTGCAACACTGAACAGTTTCAAGTTGTTGCTCAGATTAAATAACATGAATAAGGCTCTGACTGTTTCTTTAAAAACAAATCATTTTATTTTTTCATAAAGTCCCGGTATGATTTTCTGGCTAAAATGTGGACGAGAAGGTAATTGATATCGGGGCTCAAATACTTTTATCATGTGTTTGAAGCCAGCGTTTAGGGTGATTAGGGTCTTAAATCTGCAGCTATAAAACACACTTCGGCTCCCCGGTGAAATATGAACAGGGACAAAGAGAAGTTGATAAAACCAAAGTGGTTTGCCGACATTGTTCATCCGAGATCGGGTATGTTTCTGGCAACACGTCTAACCTGTTAACTCATTTGAAAACGGCACCACCCCAGCGTGAACATCGCTACAAAAAGAGAAGATGACCGAGTACAAACACAGCTTCCCACCGCATTTAACACTATGTCGCGGGAGGCTTATTGTCAATGCTAGCGGCATTAGCATTAGCCACGACGTCCGCTACAACTGCTGTTTGTTGTGCTCCACAACATGCGGTCCTCTACTTAATATGTCCGTGTGGAAACTCGTTCGGTACGCCTCCGTTCCGAACCGACCACCCCATACCGAAACGGTTCGATACAAATAAATGTACCGTTACACCCCTAGTAAATAATGTCTTCAGTTTCAGGGAGGTTCTTTTATTAGCCTTTATTTTTATTGAAGTATTATCCTTACTGTGAGAGCTTCTAGGTCTCAGAATATCAGCGACATGCGTGTTTGATAATTGAACAAGGACCTGGGTTGATCTCAGCTCCTGACAGTTAGAGTCATTAGTGTGATGTGATAGTAAATAGACGATGCAGTGAACTATGATCATGCTAAACTGAGAAGATGCAGAACATGCTGGTTTTAAATATGACACTTAAAAAAAAAAAAGAAAGTTTTTTTCTGTACAGCAAATTTTTAAGTTACATTTGTAAATTTACCTCTGTGTTGTAGTGCTTGAAAAAAGGTTTCCCAAAGCGATCCTTTGGTTATATCAGCTGTTGATGAACGTGGATTCTTGATTCAGTCACACCTGAGGGATCTCATCTGAAATCGTATCACAACTCCTTTTCTATTTGAGGTTGCACGTACATGTGTATTTTTCCAAATGTGTCAGTGACTTTTGTTTTTGCACCCATTTTTCACGAACTCAAAGATCTAAGACATTTCCTTCGTACACAAAAGGCCTATTTCTCTCAAATATTGTCCAGAAATCTCTTTAAATCTGTGTTAGTGAGCACGTCTCCTTTGCTGAGATAATCAGGTGTGGCGTATTAAGAGTCATGGTCGGGGGCGGCCATTTTGGGTTATTCTTTCTTTTGTATTAAGTTGGTGTCACTCTCTCTGTCTTTTGTGTTACATGTTTCCTGTTTTACTTTGAAAGGTCTGTCTTGTTCTCATTGTTTTCTGCTTTGCTTCCTTCCTCTCGTTACCTTGATCACCTGCACCTGCCTCTCGTCTATTCACCTGGTCTGTTGTCTTGCATCCTGTTAGTTTCTCTGCTGTTTTTTTTTCCTGCTCATACACTCATCAGGATTCTTGCTTTTCTCCCTGGTTTTTGTTGGACATTAAAGTCTGGATTTTTGTCTTTTGTTTAATAAATTAATTTTCTTTTGAACTCCTGCGCCTGGGTCCTCCATTCTGTCCCAAACCTTGACATTAAGATGCTGATTAGACAGAATGATTATTGCACAGGTGTGGTTTAGGTTGGCCACAATAATAGGCCGCTCTAAAAATGTGCAATTTTATCACACTGCACAGTATGTCAGATGTTGCAAGTTTGTACATAGAAAAAGTCTTAGATCTTTGAGTTCTGCGCATGAAAAATAGGAGCAAAAACAAGTGTTGCATTTATATTTTTGTTCAGTATATAATAAAGATTGTTGCAGCACTTGAACAGTCACTAATATCATGTTTTTATCTTCAACAGGGGGGATATTTGAGTCCATTGAAAGTGGCCCATCAGGTGCTGAGGAATTAGCCTTTAAATTTGCTTTAAACACAATCAACAGGAATAGAACCCTTCTGCCAAACACCACACTTACCTATGATATCCAAAGGATAAACATCTATGACAGTTTTGAAGCCTCCAGAAAAGGTTAGTAATTGTATTTCTTTTGCTTTTGGCTTTTTTTCTTTTTATTTTGAGGTTTGCCAAATGTACTGGCTTTATTGATCATTATAATCAAGTGCAAGAAAACGACTGAGCACCTCAAAAGCTGAAAAAAAAAAGACTGAGAATTGATGAGCAACAATAATTCAAAGACCTTTTTGGTGCCCAGGCTACTAAAGTGCTACAACCTATAGGTTTTATGTGTGCATCACATTTCAAATCTCTTATCCATTATAGGTTATTATATCCTGTGTCAATGATTTAACAAGCTCCTGTCTCATGACTGAAGAGCAGGAGGATCTTTTCTGTTTACCTGCCGTTACCATGGTGAATCATGGTCTCGGTGCTCCATTGATGATGGCTATTTACTCACAGTTAATTGAACCAACTCTAAACAGCTGTTCTGAAAGCGAAAACTTACTTGACTCAATTAGTTTTGTGACTGAGTTTGTTGAACCTCCTTTCTGAAATGGGCCCTTGGGCCTTCTTTGCCTGATTAATTTTTTTTAAAGGGTACCGATGGGAAGACTTGAGGCCCTTATTGCTATTTTCTGCATATATTCTTCCAGGTTCTGTTCCCCGACAATCTACACTTTTCACAGCTAGCACTTTAGAGAGAAATCCAACAAAAAAATACATCAAATCGACCAGCTTATTGTCTCTACATTTATTTTTCTTCACAGTTCCACTCAGATGACTGCAGCCCTCTTTGTCTTTCAATAGCTTGATCACATTTCATCCCAGAGACACCCCTCAGACCATGGGCGAGGCTAGCCCTTTTTTAGGGGGGCTTCAGCACCCCAAAAACCTGGATTAAGAAATGTTGTTGTTCTAAAATTTTAGTTCGCATTTGACAGGTTTAGATAACGTCCAAAACTTAATCCATAGTTTGTGGTTTAAGTTTATATTTTAAGAATGAAAATGAAAACGCCCCGCCTGATGGTATCGTCCTCTTCTCACTAACGTTACTTTTCCTCTTCGTTGACCGTTTACCAGTTAGCGTGTTAGCTCAGTTAGCATTTCAAATTTCATTTAATTTTCAAAGATTTGCATGTTTTCCAGTCAGTTTTTTTTCCCAAAAGATTATGCTCTTCTCTCATAAATGTTACAGTGATTATCCAAAATTATTTTTCAATAAACGTTTTTCGGTTGTGGGTTGTGGTGGGGCTCGTTGGGTGCTCAGCGCCCCTAAAGCTCTGACCCTAGAATCGTCCCTGCCTCAGACATCGTGTGTTGTATTCCACACGTTGGAATACGTTGGTGAATTCATGTTTTGATGACATTTACAGCCTTTGAAAAATCAGTTTGGTTTTTAATTATTCTTGTAATCACCCACTCGATTTGCCCATCCGAGAAATAAATCGGAAAATTCAGTTTCACCAGTGTTTAATGTCCACACCTTCCCCTCACTGTACATAAATCAAAACATGTGTATTTTTTGTCTATTTTCAGCAAATGTCTTGTTTCAATGTTCCTTTTTTTATTTTTCTGTCAAGAATGTTGCTCATGTTTATCCATTGTAAGGACGTGTGAATGATCTCTTTTACCTGCTCTAAAACTTGAAGGTCCTGACAGTGCTGTTCATATATGGAAGGCTGTGACCTTTTTTTTTTATCTAGTTTTAAATTACCTTTCTGTGCCTCAGCCATAGCTCCAATGCAAAACACTGAGCCCCCTGTAAATGGCATATAAGGATCTCTTCCACACTTGTAGAACAACAGTACCATCCTGAAGCCATCCATTCATTTTCACTCATCTATAGATCTTTTCGGCCAGCTCCCCGGAAGTACCCCGTCCGCCATTAGCGGAGTGTGCTACAAAGCGACACTTTCACCGGCTCGCAGATTAACCAGTGTTTTTCTCTTTCTACAAATATATATTTTTATAATGTCGAGTCGGTCGAGTGGGAATACATGTTCCGTCATAAACTGTGACAACAATGGCGTGAAAATTCAACAATGGAAGAAGAAAGTATGTGAAATACACAAGCCTTTACTGCACGAAGACTGCCTTGTTTGCAGAACAAGAAGTTAGGAAGACGTGGGTGAAAAATATCAACAGAAAGGACTTTGTTCCAAATGAATACAGCCGGGTGAGTTTTCGTTAACATTCAATCTCGTACTACTCATAGTCTCGCTGAGAGTCCCGGACGATTCTGGCCGAAAGAACAGCAGTATGAGGCTACTGTAGCCCTCGGCACTAGCACAAGCCTATAAATCAATGAATGAATGAATGAATTAGGAGAATGATAAAATAAATTAAATATAACAATAACACATAGCCTAATTTACCGCTAGCGTTAACGTTACAGTAGCATAATCTTTATGCCTTGTTGACGTTAGTTATAGCCAGCGTTGCATTTTTCACAATTCTCACAGTTTTTTAGTGTTTGGTTATGGGAATAGATCATGCTATTTCCATAACCAATCATTAAAAACAGCGATAAACTACCTTCATCTGTAACTGGAGGCCACTGCCTAACATCATCAATCCAAGACATGTCTGCGTTATCAGTAACAGATGCTCCACGCTGCTGTGATTGGGTTACTTGGTGGAGCACCGCACACTCCAGTTATGGCGGGGCCACTAGGGGGCGCATGTCCACAATTTTTAAGTCGAAAAGGTCAATAGTTGGGTTGCAGGGACTGCAGCTTAAGCAGAGGCCCAGACATCCCTCTCCCCAGATGGCTCTTTCAGGTCTTCACCAAGGCTCTCCCAGGCCAGCTGAGAGATGTGTTCTCTCCAGTGGGTCCTGGTTCTGCCTCATGGTCGCAAAATACCTCTCAAGGGAGCGATCCAGGGGTCATCCTGACCAGATGACTGAACCACCTCAACTGGCTCCTCTTGATAAGAAGAAGCAGTGGCTCTATATAGAGTCTCTCCCAGATGACTGGACTTCTGACCTTATCTCTAAGAGAGAGTTCAGCCACCCTGCAGAGGAAACTCATTTCAGCCACTTGCACCCACAATCTCCTTCTTTCAGTCACTGCTCGCAGTTCGTAACCATAGGTGAGGGTTGGAACAAAGATCAACAGAGAGCCTTGCCTTTTTGCAACTGATACAGCGTTTGCACCACAGCAGACGCTGCACCAATCTGTCATTCGATCTCTCCCATCACTCGTGAACAAGACCTTAAGATACCTAAACTCCTCCACTTGAGGCAGAACCTCACCGCCAACCTGGAGACGGCGTTCCACCTTTTTTCGACTGACAACCACGGTCTCAGATTTTTAGGTGCTGATTCTCATTCCCACTTCGATCAAGGATCCCCACCTGATGGTGCCAGCAGGACCACATCGCCTGCAAAAAGCAGAGATAAAACCCTGAGACCACTGAACTCAAACCCCATCCACTCCTTGCCTGTACCTAGAAATTCTGTCCATCAATGTAATGAACTGAATCAGTGACAAAGGGTAGCCCTGACAGAGTCTAAGGATGAATTCCAATTCCTCCCTTAACCCTCAATCTCAACCCTCAATCTCAAAAATGTGCGCTCCTGTGAAGTGCCAGTCCTGTCCCGATTCTTAGAAAGTCAAGTTGAGGGACAAGTTTGAGGGCTGTATCGCCCTCAATATTGAGATTCTCCGGCACCGCCCTTGGAAGTTATTTTGAAATCCCTAATTTGTAATTTGTAAATTTGTAATTTTCTGTAATTTTTTTGTACATTGGGATTGCACATGTGGGCCAGAGTTATTTTGTCTAATTTGTTATTCTTATATATTTAATTCTTGGTAAGGTGTAGTATTTAAAGTGTTAATTTACTTATTTTATATGTAGAGTTTTGTTGTTTTTATAGGATGGAGTACTGCAACGAAAGAATTTCCCGCAAGGGATTAATAAAGTATTTTCAATTCAATTCAATTCAAGTAAGGGCTACCCAGAAGGCATTGCGTATTTTTGCCAAGACGTCTTCGAAAAAGATGGCGCCAAAAAAAGCTAGCCACAAATGTACACATTTTTGTAGTTAATAAAGATATAAATGTTACAAAACTATCTTACTGTCTTCGTTATATATATTTATATGATCTTATTCTTCTTCTACGTCTTCTTCTCCTTCTTCTTTTTCGTCGTCATTTTCTTGACAGACTGGACGTAGCTTTGGCGTAAGGCCGCCCCCCACAGTCTGAAGACGTAACTGCACTCAAGGGGTGTCCCATTTCTAAGTCACAAGATAGACCTTACCCTTACTTTGGAGGGCCAAGATTGAGGGCCAAAGACTGAGGGTTAAGGGCGAGGGTTGAGATTGAGGGTTAAGGGAGGAATTGGAATTGGCCCCAAACTCTCACTGAAGACGAGTCCAACTTACACCTGGAAAATGCGGACCAAACTCTCCCTCCGGTTGTACAGGGACTGGACAGCCCATAACAACCAGCCCAGTACCCCATACTCCTGGAGTACCTCCCATGGGAGGGACCTGGCCAAATGCCTTCTCCAAATCCACAAACACATGTGGATTGGTTGGGCAAATTCCCATGCTCCCTCCAGAACCCTAGAGAGGGTGTATTGTTGGTCCAGTGTTCCACAGTTGGGACTGAATCCACACTGTTTCTCCTGGATTCAAGATTGGTCAATTGATCAGACTGTCTTTTCCAGCATAGACCTGACCAGGGAGGCGGAGGAATGATTCCCTTATAATTGGAACACACCCTCCGATCCCTCTTCTTAAAAAGGGGAACCACTCCCCACGTCTGCCAATCCAGAGGTACTGCCCACGATGTCCACCTATCACAAAGACATGCCAACCAGGACAGTCCTACAACATCTGTCCAGTGCCTTACAGAGCATAGGGTGGTCGTGCCGGAAAACCTCCCAGACAGATGTCCATGGCCAGCAAAACAAAGGTCTCACGCCATGACAGAACCCTCAATGTTTACAGTGTAATGAAGACTGGAGTCCGTATGAGGCTAAAAGAACAGAAGAGCTTTATTTCTCCAATACAGCACAAAACGGAGATCAAAGCTCGAGTTTTCTCTGCAGAACAAAAAAAAAAAAAGATTTTTCCAGTCTTTGCTTTAACTTTTATCAGCCTATGATATGGGAGTGTCTTACACTCTCCAGGTATTTTCGGGCGATCTCATTGGACACAAGTATTTGTTTTATATCAAATTTTTGATACATTTTTACAGGTCTGCATGTTTGTTTTACTGTGAAACCTGCATCTTTTTTGCCAACAACATGTTTGTCATCCAGACCAAATGAAACTAAAGCCTTATATTCTTCAAAGCCATTTGAAAATTACTTCAGCTGTCTCCATTTTTGCATGGCACAAGCAGAAGAATCTTTATACAGTCATGGAAAAAATTATTAGACCACCCTTGTTTTCTTCAGTTTCTTGTTCATTTTAATGCCTGGTACAACTAAACGTCATCATTTGACTAAACCAGGCAGAAAAGAAAACACTGAATGCATAAAAGCAGTGTTTTTGGCAGTACAACGCCATAGCTATTGATGTAAAAACTTAAGTGATTTAGGTTATAATCAAGAAAACCATGGAAAATGGTAAGATATCAGCTCTTAAATAAAACTCTTATGAGCAATCTTTGTGGTTATCGTTATGTTTGTCCAAACAAATGTACCTTTAGTTGTACCAGGCATTAAAATGAACAAGAAACTGAAGAAAACAAGGGTGGTCTAATAATTTTTTCCATGACTGTATCTCTGACAAATGAGCAATGACACAAATGATAACAATGAACAACAATAACAACTTACAACCTTTTTTGGCCTTTTTTATCTTCAGCCCTTAATGAGACACTTAGGCCTGCTTTTGAGACGTAATCAGATCCAGTCCAGGTGGAATGGGAGAAAGGTTCATTCTCAGAGTGGCTTCCAGTGTTGCTCTGAATCTGTTTCTGGCTTTGGTCTTAGTTGTGGCCACATTGGAGAATCCTGATTCCCACAGGTACGTGGTTGTGAATGGGAGAAGGAGTTTCACAACCAAGTACTCCTTTGAAACAGCAATCCAGAATGAGCCGAGGTCCAGTTTGCCCCACTGCAGCTTTAAAGTGCTTTCAGTGGAAACTTCCAGGAGCTTGGATTCCAGATCTGAAGGCAGAGCAATGTCATTCGCAGTGGGATCCTCTGAAAATGGGTCCAAAAACCACATGTTTCCTTCTCTGGGATCCCCAGGAAAAGAGTCACCAAATTTCTCCGCCAGTTGTGAAAGGTGCAGGGAGGCGCTAATCTTCACTTGAGGGGAGTTTTCCAAAATGTCAGACAAAAGTGGAAACATGTCCATCCTCTTTTCCTGGGCCCTCTTGGTCCACGAAGCAAGTTTCCTCTTGAAAGCTTCAACTTTGTCTGCAACACAGAATATGTTGCTGATTCTTCCTTGAAGTGAGGTGTTCAGTTGGTTCAGTAGTGGTAAAAATGTCACAGAGGTAGGCAAGTTTTGCTGTGAACATTGTCTCAGCATAGTAATGAACAAGAGGGGATTTTTTTCCCACTTAGAAAAGAGAAGACCCCATTCCTCAGTTCAAACGATTGAGGATCAGTCCTCTTGAAAGCCATCTCACTTCAGTGTGAGAGCAGTTCTGCTTCTATGTCCTCACAAAGCTTAGCAAAACATCTGGAGTTCATAGCATTGTTTTTCATAAGGTTTAAGGTTTTCACACTTACATCCATCACCTGGTGGAGGTCTGGTGACATCTTTTTTTGCTTCAAGGCTTTCACGATGGAGAAAACAGTGTGTCCATTTAGCTTCTGGTGCACGATCAAGGATCTGTCCAATGACGCCATGATGCCTGCCAGTCGTTGATGCTGCACCGTCAGCGCACACCAGTCCGTTCTCAGGGAAGTAGTTATCCATGCAGCGGAAACATTCCTGAGCCGTAGCTCGTGTTGGTAGCTCTCCACAAAACAATCAGTGCGTTTACATGGGAAGTTTAATTCCTCTTTAATTCAGAATTAAAGTTAAAGCCGAATAAAAAGTTACCATGTAAACACTTAATTCCATATGAAAATGTCAATTCCGAATTAAACTTAATTCCGAAGTAAGTGGCTGGTTTATTCCCATTTTAATTCCGAATTAAATAATTCCGCGGTCATGTATACACTCATTCCTGTTTAAATTAATTACCGTCTTTCTGCGCATGCTAGTTCTCTTGCCCGTCTGTCGCGATGACGCTTATATTCCGCGCTGGGCTTGTTTTCAAAACAAAGTTTCAAGATGGCAGCACGCGGTAAACGGTGGTCAAGAGCAGAGACGATTTATTTAATAAATAGCTTAGAGGAACTGGAAATAAATAAAAGAACAGATGGCAGGAAACATAAAAATTGTGAGCTTTTCAAAGTTGTAGCGGCCAGGTTAAATGAAGGAGGTTTCACAGATAGAGACGCCACCCAGGTCAAAAATAAGTGGAATGTTGTTGCTAACCGAGTTGTTGCTAAGTTTGTTTTCTTCCGGTAGATGTAAAGACGTCCCCCCCCCATCCAATCAGAACCCTTCCCAACCCCCAGACCTAAAGCGGAATTGGATAAAGCAGAACAAACATGTTTCCCATGTAAACCTTAATTCGGAATTACTATTTCCATGTAAACTCGAAGGAAAATAGTTTAATTCAGAATTATTTAATTCCTAATTATTAATTCCGAATTAAAAAACATCATGTAACCGCAGCCAATATGTCCTTGTGCAAACTACTGTCCCAGCGAACAAAAACAAGCAGCAGTGCAGCATTCGTGACATCCGTGGACTCGTCCAGTTGCAAAGAAAAAAAAGAGCAACTTTTTATTCTTTCTATAAGTTGATGCTGTACGTCTGAGGCCATGTCCACAATACGGTGACTTGAGAGTGAGATGGTCAGCAACTTTTTAGCCATCTCACGGCACATATCAACACCAGCAGGCAGAACCAACTCCACTTTGGTGAATGCTTTCTTACGTTGTGAGATAGCTGTCTTTCAATGCACATTTAAAGTTGCTGAGTGACACGACAGACCTTTTCTGCATCTGCAGCCCAATTTCCTTCCCCTTCAAATATCACACCGGCTTTCCCACAAGAGTCAGGTGTTTGGTCTCCAGGTGCCGCTGTAGTTTTGAGGGCTTGAGGGATTTGTTGGACAGCATTGGTCCACCATCCACACACTGTGGGCTTCTGGCACTGCCTCTGTTCCTCAATTTACAAAATCGTATTTAATGAAGTGGAGATTGTATTTCAATAAAAAATTTGTCTTTTAGGTGGGGGGGGGTTGGCTGGACATTCGTCTTCATTTTTTCTTTTTAAAAACTTCTCCATTTTTGCCACTTCTTCTCTGTGTATTGCCGCTTCTATAACAACTGAGTGATGCATTACCGCCACCACGCAGTCGAAAGCTGCTGTGGCCCACAGCTGCAAAACTAAAAGTTGTTTTGTGGCCCTCTGATGGTCCCTGGCGGCCCAAGTTTGGGTCGCAGCCCTATGGTTAAGAATCACTGGTATAGCGGATGTTTCACCTTAGCGCGGCCGGGGTGGAAGCATTCTGCAAGCGGATAGCAGGGGAAGTGGTCGAGGTGCAGGGGGGCTCATGACACCGCAAATATGGAAAAACGTGGCGGGGATAAAAACAACTGCCGTTGTCCTGGCAGATGCGAGAGAAGCCGTGGGAAAAAAATGCACCGCTAATGGCGCACTGGAAATCGCAGCGATAATGATGGCTGGGAGTTCTTCAGAGAAGAGGAAGAGTATTAAAGGTGGATCCAAAATTTTGATGAGCCTGTTGATTATTGTGGAGATGATCTGACAAATTCTGAGTCCACTGATTTCATCTCTTTTTCTCAATGATGAATTCTGGAGCCTCATCACCGATGAAACAAACAGATATGCCCACCAGTTTTTTGAAAGCGAAAAAAAACAAACTCCAGATTTCATTACTTTATGATGTGATTGTCCCTGAAATGAAAACTTTCATGTCATTTCACTTGTGCATGGGGCTCTACAATATGCCTTTACCACTTTAAAATTATAGCCTTGATATCAAAATAGAACATTTTTCAACATGGCCACCACCTTGTGATGTCATAATTTGCAAATTAGATGAATAATTTCACTCCCATCAGACTCCCATCATACTGAACAATTTTCTCATAGACAGTATACCTTGATCTGAAACTTTGAAGTTATAGACTTTTGAAATCTTGATATCAAAATTCTATATTTTCTTGAAAAACCTCTGGTGCCTTAAGGGTTAATGGACAGGTTATATGGATATCAGAGTCCTCTCTTACAACTGTCGTGGCCTGAGCTTAGGTCAGAGCTCAGTGGATAAAGTTTGCCGCTGTGTCGAGTATTGTGATGTTCATCCTTGGTTAGCAGGATCTTTAAAGGACTCAACTCCATCAGTGATAACTTCCATGCTGCTGGAGAGTCGACCACTGACTTCAGTGTGGGAATCAAAGGAGGAAGAACACCAAGAGGTGTAGCCATCTTTTGGAAGAAGAGTCTGGACTCACTGATAAATGTAATCAGAGTTGGTGTGGACGGGTGTGTTGTGCAATAAGGCGTATAATGTGCTCGTTTAGTCATAAAAGGGTTATTACCAACTGCCTTGAGGGACAGCTGCTAATAACCAGAAGGGTATTAACAAAGTTAATAAAATGAAACGGGGCACCACCTGATAAATCAGGAAAAACAACTTAACGGCACAATCAGTCTCTAAATGGCTGTTCTATGCGTGCCAGCCTGTGGCCAGGTGTGGCCAGGTGTGGCCTGAGTCATCTCCTGATGGACAGGACCAACTGATGTCCTTTTTAACTGCATTGTAGACATCAAGTCATGGATGGCAGAGAATTTCCTGCAGCTCAACCAGGACAAAACTGACGTTTTAGTTCCAGGTCCTGAAGGCCAGAGAGAGAAACTTTTATCAAAACTAAAGGATCTTAAACCGACCCAATCAGTAAAGAATTTGGGCATTATTTTTTGACTCTGAGCTAAACTTTATCCCACATATCAAAAATATAACAAAAATAGGTTTTTCTTATGTTGCTGCTTTTAACTTGCTTTTTAAGATGATGCTAATCTTGCTGCTTTTATCGTGCTATTTTATGCTTTTAGTCTTTATCTTTTAACTCCAGTGTTTCCTCAGGGAGGAGCTGTGTCAGGTGGTGGGGGTGCTGTCCTTGGGTCCCTCTGGCCTGGCTGGCTGGGGGTTCCTCCTTCTGATCTGGGGGTCCACCTGTCAGTTAGAGTCGGGGGGGCCCAGGTGCTGGTCCCCCCTACGGCTCCTTCTGGTGTGGACGGCCCCAAAGGTGGTGTTTCCTTGATCCTCAGTGCCATGTCTTCCTATTTGTGTGTGTGTGTGTGTATAGTATAGAGCAGTGGTTCTCAAGTGGTGGGTCGCGACCCAAAAGTGGGTCACAGACCCGTTTTCAGTGGGTCGTGGGCCTTTTCCTGGGGAAGGAAATGCTAAAAAAAAAAAAAAAAGCATGTCATTCATACTCTGTAACAGTAGATGGCGATAATGTCCTGTAATGCGAGTTGACATCCACTAGTTGACACCATAGAAGAAGACCTGCAGAGTTTGTTTACATATGTTCAGCAGGTGAAACACAGATACAACGAAGAATATATGAGATATGGATTTTCTTATCTTGAAGACAAAGGTCAGTGATGGTTATTCAGATAAAACTATATATTTTGAGTTCTTTTTGAAACTACTGCTCAGTGGTTTCACTGTTTTATTTCATGTTTGTGCATAAAAGCACCGTTGAGTCTTAAAAATGGCTGTTACTGAAATGTTCTGATTGTTACGTCACCTTTATGATTAATGCTTAAATAAGTGACTAGATAGTTTAAATAGGAAATTGTTAGATATTCAGGAAATGGGTACTCAGCAAATGCAACATATTTGAGTTCTTTTGAAACTACTGCTCAGTGGTTGCACTTTATTATTTCATGTTTGTGCATGTTGAGTCTGTTAAAAAAGGCTAAAGTTACTGAAGTGAAGTGTTTTGGATTTAATTAAAATGCAGCTAATTGAGCATCAAAGGGAATATTTCCCACTTAAAGCCATTTTGGTTTTTGCCATTTTTGGTTCACCAATAAACTTATTTTTTGTGTTGGCATTCTGTGATATTCTATTCTACTATCTCCGATTCAAACTGCACGATCTTTTCATTCAATAAATTTGAGAAGTTGGAAATTTTCCTTGATTTGGGTCGCGGCTTGTCATTAAGGGTGATGGTGGGTCCTGAAGCCGGACCAGTTCAGAACCACTGGTATAGAGGGTGGGAGGGAGGGGCTTTCTTCGTAATGTTTTTTTTTCAATTGTGATAATTGTTTTTAATTCTGTAAAGCACTTTGTGTTGCATGTCCTTGCATGAAAAGTGCTCTGCAAATAAAGATTGATTGATTGATTGATTGATATAGAGCAACTGAGAAGGCGTGAGTCCGATCACAGACCTCTGCAACCAGCAAATGTTACAAAACTGTGAAAAATAACCACAAACAACTTATCTCATTAGAATATATCAGAATTTATTAACACAAGTGTTAAAATGAACAAACACTGAATCAAGACCCTGATAACTAATACTTTCTATTGTCGATTAGAGAGTGTTTTTTTTTCTTCACCTTTGTGTAGGAGAAAAGGCTCTGACTCTTTTTTTGTACCAACGGCAGTTTCGACCACCCACACCTGTGGGAGTCTTAGGCCGGGGCTTTTACAGGTATGCCGCATTGGGACCCCATTTTTCTGTTAGGGAGCTTTGATGCTCATTTTGGCATTGAACCATGATGCTTGAAGGGAAGTGATTATAAATACCTGCCTGATCTGAAATCAAGTGTTGTCCTATAACTTCAGCCAAAGTCAGTTTGTCAGTGACAAACACCGAAGTGAAACCAGGAGTGCACCTGGACACCAGATGCTCCAAGATCAATGATCAGGTTTGTACTGCGTCAGATCTGCGATATAAATGTTCTGGGAACGTTTAACAGAAGCCCCAACCCATGAGATGTTCAGTGATCCAGCAGGGCTTCTCTGACATTGGCTGCGGTTACATGATTGTTTTAATTAGGAATTAATAATTCTGAATTAAATAATTCCGAATTAAACTATTTTTTCTTCGAGTTTACATGGAAATAGTAATTCCGAATTGAGGTTTACATGGAAAACACGTTTGTTCAGCTTTATCCAATTCCGCTTTAGGTCTGGGGGTTGGGAAGGGTTCTGATTGGATGGGGGGGGGGGGGGAGGGGTCTTTACATCTACCGGAAGAAAACAAACTTAGCAACAACTCGGTTAGCAACAACATTCCACTTATTTTTGACCTGGGTGGCGTCTCTATCTGTGAAACCTCCTTCATTTAACCTGGCCGCTACTTTGAAAAGCTCACAATTTTTATGTTTCCTGCCATCTGTTCTTTTAATTATTTCCAGTTCCTCCAAGCTATTTATTAAATAAATCGTCTCTGCTCTTGACCACCGTTTACTGCGTGCTGCTGCCATCTTGAAACTTTGTTTTGAAAACAAGCCCAGGCGCGAATATAAGCGTCATGGCGACAGACGGGCAAGAGAACTAGCATGCGCAGAAAGACGGGTAATTAATTTAAACAGGAATGAGTGTTTACATGACCGCGGAATTATTTAATTACGGAATTAAAATGGGAATAAACCAGCCACTTACTTCGGAATTAAGTTTAATTCGGAATTGACATTTTCATATGGAATTAGGTGTTTACATGGTAACTTTTATTCGGATTTAACTTTAATTCTGAATTAAAGAGGAATTAAACTTCCCATGTAAACGCACTGATTCTGATTGAGGGTGGGGACACCGGGGTTTGGGGGGGGGTTTGGTGAGGCTATAGAACAGGACTTGTAGTTGGCCTTGAGGGAATTCTTCCAAATTGTCTATTAGCTTTATCAGTGTTATCTCTTATCTCTCAGTGATCTCTGGTGCCCTTACAGTAAGTCCCGATGGAGTTAATACAATTTGGAAAAAAACCCAAAAAACTCTGCTTTTTGTGATCCACTGTCCACAAGTGAATGAAACTAAATATTTCAAAGAGCTTACTACACAATTGTTTCCTCTTTCTAGCCTGTGACCAGCTTTCACTTGGGGTGGCAGCTATCTTTGGTCCTTCACACAGTTCCTCTGCCAATGCAGTACAATCCATCTGTAATGCTCTGGGGGTCCCACACATCCAGACCAAATGGAAGCACCAGGTATCAAACAACAGAGATGTCTTCTATGTAAGCCTCTATCCGGATTTCTCCTCCCTCAGCCGAGCCATCCTGGACCTGGTTTACTTCTTCAAGTGGAAGACGGTCACCGTGGTTTATGACGACAGTACTGGTAAGACCACCAATACTTCATTTCCTTTGCCTGCTAGTGTTTTTTTTTTTTTTAGTTTAATATCAATAGTCATATTTTTCTCATGCGCTTGTAACAAAGTACAAATGAGATTGCAGGGGATGTTTCTTTTTTTGTTTTTGTTTTGTTTTTGTATTCCTCCCACATAACTATTGCTCAAATTAATTACCTAATGGTGGGGTCATATGGCAATACAGACACTGATGATGAAATGATGAAAAAAAAAATGCCATTCCAATCCATTCAGCTGTTGTCAGTATACAGTAACTAACAAACTAAAACCAGTTTTCCACTGAGTGGTATGCCTTAGATTGAGTTGGAACTATTTGGTTTGGAAAGGTAAGCTCTGGCCTGGCCTGCATATCTACTGTTAAGTGTGTAGGCTAGGTGGCAATATTTACATAACTTCATGATGTCATATCTGCAGAACAATCTCTCCTGTCAATAAAAGAATTATAACACCAAGAACAACACCATTTGAGATAAATATAAAACATGTAAACATATGGTGTAATAGAATAAGTAACTAAGGTTGGTCATGAACACTCTTGTGACAGAAACTGACTGACAGACTCTGTCCTTGTCTCTAGCATTGAGGTGGCCATATCGATCACTTCTTTTCCAATATTTTTTACATTTGTTACATGTTATATTTGTTTATCTGTTTGTTGCTGTATGGCAACAAACTGTCTTTGTTCCAACCCTCACCTACGGTCATGAACTGTGGGTAGCGACCGAAAGAATGAGATCGCGGATACAAGCGGCGGAAATGAGTTTCCTCCGCAGGGTGGCTGGACTCTCCCTTAGAGATAGGGTGAGAGGTTCAGTCATCAGGAGAGACTCAGAGTAGAGCTGCTGATCCTTCACATCGAGAGGAGCCAGTTGAGGTGGTTCATCTGGTTAGGATGCCCCCCGGACGCCTCCCTGGAGAGGTGTTTCAGGCATGTCCAACTGGGAGAGAGACCACGGGGAAGACCCAGGACCCGCTGGAGAGATTATGGGCCCGATCTTGCACCTCCTGCTACCCAATACCCAATACCCATTGCCTGCAAATTTCAGATTTTGGAGCCTCTGCCAACCGAAAACGCAATCTTCCACCTCCCAAAACCTGCTACCCGTTATGCCGTCTCCCTTAAGCACATTGTGGGCGCGGCAATGGGCGTGTCTCTTGCGCTTTCCACAAATTTGGTATCTTGCGGTACCTGTATCTCGCAGATTTTGGGTATTGGGTAATGGGTGGTCTGACCTACCCATCTGATAATGGAAACCTCTATCAAATTTCAGAGGCTGATCCGGATCTGATTCAGATGGCGGATTTTATCGCAATCTGTAAATCGCTGTATTGGGGAATTGTTGCGCTCTCGGAGAGCGCAGACTTCCGCCAAGCATTATCATTTCTTTTGTACTCCAAGAAGTTTCAACAAACTGCTCAGAAAAAAGATTAAATCATTTGCTCCACATTAGTTAGAGCTAGTTATGTATAAATCAGTGCAGAGGAGGAGGAGGAAGGTAGAGGAGGAAGCTCTACAGCAGAGTCCCAGACCAGCTGCCCATGAGAGCTGCTCTGATCTGGATGAAAAGAGGCTCCATAGCGGTTAGCAGGTACCGCAACCTGCTCTTAAAGGCAATGGCTACTGACGCACTGATTGGTTAAACAGGTGGAACGCCCTAACCACTCCCATGCATAATGTGTGCATAATATAGCGGTTAGCGCAGGTAAGATCACGGGTTTAGGGAGGTGGAAGATTGCGTTCTTTGCGGGGAACGCCCCTCCTGCTACCTGCTATCCCTTAATAGCGGCTTTAGGAGGTTTGGTGCAAGATAGGGCCCTCTATCTCTCAGCTGGCCTGGTAGCGCCTCGGGATTCTCCGAGAGGAGCTGGTGGAGGCGGCCGAGGGGAGGGAGGTCTGGGCCTCTGCTGAAGCTGCTGCCCCTGCGACCCGACTTCGGATCAAGCGGAAGCTAATGGATGGATGGATGGAATCAAAACTACAGTCATGGAAAAAATTATTAGAGCACCATTTTTTCTTCACTTTCTTGTTCATTTTAATACCTGGTACCACTAAATGTCATCATGTGACTAAAACAGACAGAAAAGAAAACACTGAATGCATAAAAGCAGTGTTTTTGGCAGTACAACGCCATAGCTATTGATGTAAAGTGATTTAGGTTATAATCAAGAAAACCATGGAAAATGGTAAGATATCAGCTCTTAAATAAAACTCTTATGAGCAATCTTTGTGGTTATCGTTATGTTTGTCCAAACAAATGTACCTTTAGTTGTACCAGGCATTAAAATGAACAAGAAACTGAAGAAAACAAGGGTGGTCTAATAATTTTTTCCATGACTGTATGCGCACCACACAACTCACACATACTACACACAACTACAATATCAATGTGGTGTATGTATGTCTTCTTAGTTATTTGTCTCACAAAATCTGATAATTGACTCTCTACTGGCAGCTTTTTGATGATGGCTTAATTTACATATAATACTATCACCAACAATTAATACTTTTTTAAAAAAAAAGTTTAAGTGTGTTTTACATATTTCTGTGAGGTCCATTTGACCTTTTACATGAAATGCCATGACTATATTTATGTAAAAAATGTTCATGTGAATGTACTGGTACACAAATACAAACAAATATAACAGTGGGAAAAAATATTTCACACCAGTTTCAATAAAAAAAAAAAAACTCACATAACAGGATCCAATATTTTTCTTTCACAGTCATTAAATAACTGGTCACTGCCACTGTATATTACAGAGAACATCAAGCATAAATTTAGATGTTTATATTCAAGATCCCAGTTAATTTTATCATCACCAATTCATTTCACACCAGTAGAGAAAAAGAGCGATCAGT
Source organism: Hirundichthys speculiger (assembly GCA_018398805.1). Lineage (NCBI taxonomy): Eukaryota > Metazoa > Chordata > Actinopteri > Beloniformes > Exocoetidae > Hirundichthys > Hirundichthys speculiger. The sequence continues at coordinate 41,420 of JAGFBZ010002169.1, read as the reverse complement.
CGTGACTACACATTCAATGTCTTTTGTGAATGATGAATGTTGCCAATTCACATTTTTGATATGTGCCTTTGTTCTGTTTATAAATATATTTGTAGAGTTGGTTCAAGGTCTACTAATTTTGCTATGATATAGGCTGAAAGGCTTTGTAGTTGTATATTGAAGGAAAGAAAAAAATGGGAAAAAGGAAATAGCAGAACACAGGAAAAGAAATTGTGTTAACTATTGAAAATAGAAAGCAAGGCCAGGGGAGGGTGTTGAAGACAAATTAATCATTAGAAAATGAACTGACAACAGAAATATATTCTTGGAGCTTTCTTGTCTTTCCTCTAATTATACCACTGCTACCACGTAAATCAGGAATAGTTGTTTTACTCAATTACTGCAGAAAGATATAGTACATACTGTATGTTTGGAATTCCTTTTAGAAAATGGATAAGCTCCACAGAAAGTGTTATAGCCATGGCACTTTAGGAAAAGAAAATCACAAAACTGTATTGTTTTTCTTTACAGGTCTGATTCGTTTGCAAGAACTTATAAAAGCACCATCTCGTTACAACATTCGTTTAAAGATTCGGCAACTGCCTGCAGATACCAAGGATGCCAAGCCGCTTTTAAAGGAGATGAAAAGGGGAAAAGAGTTTCAAGTCATCTTTGACTGCGGTCACGAAATGGCTGCTGGGATCCTCAAGCAGGTGAGTCGATAAGATGTAGTTGTAGTAGTTCCCACAGAAGCTGTGTGTTTCTACTGTACTGTAGAGATACAGTAGGTCATTTAAGCCAAGTGGGAAAGCGACACAAGGCAGTTTGAAGGTGTGAATAGAGAATGGCTTTAGACAACATTCAACAGACTGAATAAACTCATCAAAAAAGCTGAGTCTGCTGTTGGCTCTAAACTGGTCCCACTGGAGGAGGTGGTGAAAGAGAGGATGCTAGCAAAACTGCTGGCTATCCTTGACAACCTCTCTCATCCCCTCCACAAAATCCTGGACAAGTTGAAGAGCAGCTTCAGCGGCAGACTCCTTCAACCCCGCTGCTCAAAGGAACGACACAGGAGGTCGTTCCTTCCTAGTGCAATTAAAATCTATAACTCCTGGTTGTCAGGGAATAATCACTGCTGATTACTTCTGCCACTGCCTTCTGTTAATGCCACATTATCACTTTATTACATTATTACAGTTTTATTATTACAGTTTTATTACTACTGGTTTTGCACACTGTTTTTGTCTGTTTTGCACACTGCTTTTGTCTACTTACTTTTTATTTAGTGTCTTGTTTTGCGCACTGTTTTTAGTCTATTTATTGTTCTGTTTCTGCACACTGTTTTTTTGTCTATTTATTGCCTATTTAATGTCTATTTAATGTCCTGTCTATTTATGTATATTTTTGTATCTGCTGCAACGACCCAATTTCCCCTCGGGGATTATTAAAGTATTTTTCATTCATTCATTATAATTATTACTGGGGTGCTCAAAATTGATTAATGCAGTGGTGAAACTAGATTTGATGGGGTGATGGGGTGTAGTTTTAGAGTTTGCCCTGGACAGTGTATTTCTTAATATGAATTTAAAGTTACCAAATCCCCCAGCGAATTCCTAGGGAACCCACTCTTAGACCTACCAGGGACAGAGAAGCAGCAATTCACCTCAGCCGTGAGACCCAAACCTACAGGGCACAGCCACGCCCCAAACCACCGGCGCAGGCTCTTACAGATGCACCTCGCTAGGTAGTCATGACCTGATACCATACACAAAAACACTGCCCCCACTCATGAAAAAAACAAGCAGAGATACCAGGTTCGCCAGTATTTAACTGTTTCCCGGACGAGCCCCCAACTGTCACAACCCGGCTCGAAGGCCGTTACAAAAATGAGGGAGGCAGCAGCACAAGACAGTCAGTACCAAATATATATTTATTGGCAACAGTCGCATCACCACAACACAGACAAAACCCCTGGCCAAAACGCTCTGCCAGTTACAGTCCGGTCAACTGGGCCCACAACCCAACGGCAGAGTCTCAGCCTGCTCACAGCCCAACTCAACAGTCTGGAAATGGCCTTCTTAATGGGAGCAGAGCCATTGAGCCCAGATGTGTCTCCTCAGGCTGACGACTCTCCACCTGCAACAGAAAGAAACCAAAAACAACCAACACCACCACCTGGTGTACAGGTGGAGGAGTCGTCACAGTTCACAATGCCTGATCTGTCCTTATTGATATCATGATTTCTCACACAAGCTGTGGTGTTTTTCTGTTACCCACATTTTAACTTTAGGTAGAAACTGTACAGTACCATAAGTGTACGTACAGGTAGTGACCTCCCTTTGTTGGTACATCTGAGCAACTCATTCTTTACCGGTTTTGCAGCGACCCCCCCCCCCCCCCCACGCCCCCAGGGAAAATTCGGCTGCAGGAGATCAAGCTAACTGTGGGCAGTTGTGGTGGGAGTAGATTTTAGAAGTCTTTGTTGAAGTTGTCTGCTTGTTTTGTCCTCCCACAGTCAAGGAATTACTTAACATTTTGAATTTCGATTTTGATTACATTTTGATTTTTTATTGTGGCTGACAGTTTTTCCATTGCAATAAAGTCGATTAACACATTTTTCCAAAGAGTAATATTAATTGAGTTTTTTGTTTTCCAATTCACAAGGAAAGTTTTTTTTTGGCAATGATTAAGGCGATAAAGAGAGTTTTCTTGGAGTTATTATCCAGGGTGGTCATGGAGGAGTCTCCAAGTAAACAGAGGGAAGGTGATACTGGGATGTTACAGTCCAGAAGTTGGGAAAGAGTTTTGATAATATTGAGCCAGAATGTTTTAACTGGTGTACATTCCCTCATGGCATGAAAGTATTCTGTGCATGTGAACAGATTTGTTGTGTCTCTGAAGCTGAATTTAAATATTCTTCCCCAGTAAAGTGCACTGTGTGGATAATTTTATATTGTATGAGTTGTAAATTTGCATTAGCAGCTGAATAAAATATATTGTTGGGGTCAGAATTCTTCATTGGTGGTGAGTTCTAAGTCCTGCTCCCATTTAATTGAAGGAACTGAAATTGTACAGTCAATTGTTGAGATAAGTTTATATATTTTAGACAAGATTTTATGAGGACTAGAGATTCTAGTAAATTCTAGGCTCAATCGTGGAAGACTGAGTTTAGGTGTTTTATTCGTTTTAGCCTGTACAGTACTTTTAACCTGAAGATTTCCTAGAAATTGCTTTTGTTTAATGTTGTATTTCTGGTCAAAATGAGCAAATGTGACCATAGAATTATTTTCATAGATATGATTCAGATGGGTGATGCCCTGTGTGACATGAAATTTAGGGGTTTCCGGTTTATTTAGAAGTCAGTATTATTCCAGATCGGTGTGTATTTATCTGGTGAGATGCTGGTATTAGCTCTCTGGTGAAAATCCCACCAGGCTGTCAAGGTTGTAGCTATAATTGGGTTTTTAAAACAGGAATGGCGAGTAATGGAGTAATGGACTTATGAAAGGCAAATCGAAAATATTGATTTCTTTGCAAAATCATTGTTCTAGGTCCATCCAAGAGGAGTCACATTGTTTAAACTTTATTCATTTATAAATATATTGGATTTTATTTGCAAAGAAATAAGAGCCTCCAGTTCACCTTTAGATTTGGATTTCTGTAGTGTGGATAATTTAATTCGAGCTTTCTTGTTTTTCCAATAATATTACGAGACTATAGAGTCTAGAGATTTAAACCAAGAGCTTGGAGGTTTAATTGGGATCATTAAGAAAAGATCATAATCATAGGAAGAATGGTCATTTTAACTGTGGCAATTCGGCCTATTAGGTTTATTGGTAGGTTCATCCAGCGTTTAGGTTTCCTTCTACTGTTTTTAAAAGAGGATCATAATTAAGGCCAACTAATTTTGACAACTTGGGGGAAATAGTTAATCCTAGATATTTAATATTGTCTTTTTTTAAATGATAGAAGTACTGTTCGGGCAGCCACATCCCAACTACAGAGATTAAGTGGTAAAATGGTGGATTTAGACCAGTTAATAGTGTAATTTGCAGGTGGTCAGACCACCCACTACCCTCTATCCTAACCCCGCGATCGCAAGATACCGAATTTGTGGAAAGCGCAAGAGACACGCCCATTGCCACACCTACAATGTGAGTAAGGGAGTCGGCATAATGGGTGGCGGCTTTAGGGAGCGGGAGATTGCATTAGCGGTAGGCGGAGGTTCCTAAATCTGCAATTTGTAGGTAGTGGATAGCAGGAGGTGGAAGATCGGGCCCCTAGTATTTTTTAATTAAATATTCATTCATTTCTAATTTCCAGTTTTGTAATTCTTACTGAGTTTGAGATGTAGGGTTATTTGCATTTGTTATTTCTAATTCTTTGATCTTTTTTCCAAACTTCATTCTTCTTGTTCTTTCTTTTTTTATAAGTCGAGTATGAAATAGTTTGTCCTCTTAGCTCTGCTTTCCTTGTTTCCCAAAGAAGTGAAGGAACAATTTGAGTCATTAATTTAAAGGAAAGATGCCCATTTTCTTTTAATATAATTATCGAAGTCAAGATCATCAAGTAATGATGTTAAAATGCCATCTGTTGCTGGTTTTGACATGTTTGTTTATATTTAGAATAATATATATAAATATATATATATATATATATATATATATATATATATATATATATATATATTTATATATTTACTTTTGAGTTTATTCCTTGAATATTGCAACTTACTAACTTTAATTAATTCATAATGTTAGAATTTTGTAGCCTGATTCATGTTGCTGTATGAGATATGGGAATATTTATAAAAGCCTGAGAAGCCGTTTGTCAGAAAATATAGAAAGGTGCTCAGTAAAGGTGTTGAATGTATGTAAGTTAGTCTGTGGCGTGTTGTTTGTCTGAATCAGTGTCTTAGAAAGAAAAAAGGAAAAAGAGGTGAGGAACAAGGTGGAAAGAGACATATAGAGGAGGGAAAACAAAACGGAGAACACGTGAACACATGCAACATACATAAAGGCAAAAAGAAACATAAATAAAATTTTAAAAAAAATGGGTAGGGGGAGAAATAAGTGCTTAAGTGACCAAGGTGCGATTTTATAAATCATAGAGATTTATAGATATATTTAATTTTTGTGAATTGTTTGTGAAGTTAGAAGAGCCAGGGAGTGGTGTTCTTATCGCCGTACAGTTCTCCGTTCATGTAAAGTTTGTCAACTGCGACGATGGCTCGTTTTCCTTCCTTCATAAATTGTTTTCTGATCTGGAAAAGAACTTTCCGTTTGTTCAGGATTTCACCAGGAAACTGATCGTTCAGTCTCAAGTTTTTCCCGTGGCGCTGTACATGTAGCTTTTGCTTAAAATGTTCAAACTTTGCCACAATGGGACGCAGACATTTGTGTTCTGGATTTTTATAACCGATCCGATAAACACGGTGGAAGCTAATTTCTTAAACAGTTTCCGCAGGGATTTTTAACTGCGTAACCATAAAGTCCTTGATCAGCTGTTCAGGATTCTCGTCTTTGGTTTGTTCTGGGATGCCGGAGAAGGCGTACACATCACCGTGCACTTGCTCCATTTTCCAGAGAAGGCGTCCACATTTGTAAAAGTCACTGGTGGCAGTTCTAAATAATGAGACACAAATCTGGGAATATTGTGTCTGCCCTCATTCAACAGTCTGAGGCAAGACTTGATGTTATTTACGATGTTATTTACGTCTTTCTGCGCCCCTTTATGAGCGATATTATGCTGCATAGTGGAACAAAGTTCTTACAGCGTTTTATTTGAAGCCTCGATCCACTCTGAGTGAAAACTGTTCACGGCTAACAAGACAATCTCATCCTGACTTATGTAGGGTTTTACCTCATAATTTTTAATAATTAATAAAAGAATGGGGCATCACCTCCCTAAGAAAGAGGAAAGCCGGGAGGAAGCTTTATTATCAATCTCTGATTGGAATGTAAGTTCTTTTCGGCTGGATTGGCTGTTTTTACATCAAAACAGACGTCAAACGGTTTTAAGGATATTTATTGACACACAGACATAAAGCACAGACACATATAAGGCATTTATATATATGATATCACATTAACATGAATGGTTTCTTAATTCTTGGCTAAAGCGCACGACAGGAAATGACGACAGAGAGTAAAGGAAGGAAGCAAATCATAACAAACCAAAATGTCGGGTACTGACGGAGTTGCTACGGCTAATCGGACGAATAAAGTGAATAAAAGGATAAAAGGGGCAATTCTGGAACTAATTAGCTGCCGAATAATGGGGACGTGGTCCGTGGTGCACGATCTGTCTGAGCCGTAGACAAAACTTGGGAGACACCGATCTACCTCGTTTCAGCCGTACCCTGTGAGGAGTCTCTGGCGACTCAGGTCTGTGGTTGTCGGTTTAAACGGTTCGCAGTGGGCCCTCCGGAACCGCCTTTGGGCCGATGGCTGAGGGGATCCGGCCCGCAGGATCTCTGGACGTAGCATGTGACTCGGGCGGATGGTACCGCTTCCTTTCGTCTGGTGGTCGAATCGGTTCCGGAGTCTCGGAACCCGACCTGGCAGGCTTAGAGGTTCTGGTGTCCACGGACACGGCGCTGGTCGGCAGAGATCGGTTCGGTGGAAGGCTCTGCACTCCGGCTTTGCCCAGTCACGGGAATCGGCAGTTAATAGTTCGATGGCTTATGAGTTGGCCCGTCAAAATTGACGTGAGCTCAAAAGTAAAAATAAAATAAAACAAAATAAAAATATTTAATTCAAGATTTCAAGATTCAAGATCTTTATTTGTTACGTACGCAATTATACATTGTACATTGCGCAGTAAAATTTGTTATTGTACCCACAGGGCAAATGCTTTTTTTTTAAGAAGAAACAGGAGAAAAAAAGAATTAAGTTTAAATAAGTAATAAATAATAAATAAACACACAGTGAGAAAACTATGAAGTCCAAATAAAGCAGAGCTTTATTTTAGTTAAAAACTAATACAAAAATTTGGTCAGCTTGACTAAAAGTTCTAAGTGTTTCAGGGTTTCAGACGTCAAAAATTAGGGAGTACCTCAGACACTCTCCGTCGCACATGGAGGAGAACTTATAAAAGAAAAAAATTTACTACCAAAAGGATCCGCTGCAGCTAACTTCGGATAGCCGAAATTATTCAATGATTGTTCCGTCCAAAAGGCGATACGGCGAGACAGCAGAGCTTTTGTTAAAAATGAGAACGGGAAGTTGGCAACGGGCCAACCAAAAATCAAAATAAGAAACAAAAGGGAACAGAGCAACAAAGGAGGTGAGCGTGTCGTCCGGACAAAAAGAAAAGAAGGAAAAGTAGCAAGAGCAAAAAAAAGGAGGCAAAATGCCAAAAAGGTTAGAGAGAGAGAGAGAGAGACTGGGAGGAGGGAGCCGGTATTTAAAGTGCAGTGGAGGTGATCCACCTTTACCAGTAACCCCTGCTGGGAGTGGATCTCCTCAGCCACTTAGAGATGCTGTAACCCCCCATCACCTTGTCCTAAAACCATAAACATTGCAAAGCATGTTGGGAGTTGCAGTCATTCCAGTGGTCCTTTGTTTCAGAAGGCCATGTGGTCTCCTGTAGCACATGGTTCGGTCCAACATCCCCCCTTAGTCCCGATGACTAGGATGCTGGTCGTAGTCCTTGGAGCGACTCACTGGTCCAACAGTTCATGTGTTACACCATCAGGTTGTTCCTGGGACTGGAAAAACACTCAAAGTTCATGGTTAACATAGTTCAAGGTTGGAGGCTTAGTATGTGGTCTCATCTAGTCTCATCTAATACAATTCATCTAATACCAAGTGGAAAAATCCAGAACCTTGGGATCTGTCTAGACACTAACTCAGCTACTTGATAGAGACGACACCAAACAACCTCAAATGAAGCAGGATTTGAGGCGAAGAGTCGTGGCCTTAATTTATGCCACACAGCAACTTTAGCACAGTTAGGCCTCAGAATGAATTTTTAACATCACACTCGTTCACTGGATTAAATTAATCACACTGGGGGATCAGACGTGGATTCTTGCACTTAACATTAGTTCTGGGCGATATGACGATACATATCGTGGGGACGATAGAAAAGTGTGTATCGTGCCATTTCTCTTCTATCGTTTCTAACCTAATTTTATCAATTTTTACAGCAAATATGTAATTAAATAACCTGCAATGATAAATTTGATAGAATCATATCTACTTCTACAAAGTAGCCTTTTATGTTTGCACTTTTATTCATGGTTAATGCCTTAAACAGAGTTCTCTTCAACCCTGATGTTTACTTTAGACACTTTATATTGGTTTGCAAACTTTGTACTACAAGGTTACAGATTTCAGAAAGTTGAAAAATAATTTGTGTTTATTTTTTATAGCTGAACTTCAGTGCAAAAATGTGTTTTTCCTCTCAGAAACTGTTGTGCACTTTAAAAAAATGTGAAAGCTACTGTACCTCTGTACCTACCTGTTTTTGCTGCACTAAAATGTATGTTTGTGACAGTTCAGCTAAATGTCCTTTCAAAATAAAGTTGAAAAGTAAGCAATGAAATTTGTGTCAAACTTTTCAGAGAATAACTGAAAACATACTTTTTTATGGTATATCGTGATAGATATCGTTATCGTGATATAAAATAGTTCATATCGTGATATATGATTTTTTTCCATATCGCCCAGCACTACTTAACGTTCTTATTTTTATAGAGAGAAAATGTAACAACTGATCCTCAACTATAACTTTGCCATCCACAGTCTTATACACCTCTGGTTTTACTCGCGCTCGAAGACAAGCTGAAACTTCTGACGAGGAGCAAACAGCCACCACGTCCACATCCGATAATTTTTTTTTGTAAAAACAAAAGCATTTTTTTATTTATTACCTAAACAGAAACAAATCAACAAACAATAACAATCAACATTTTCCACCAATCACATCCAATTCTACTGTAGACCTGCTGTAAAGGCAAGTTAATGTATTTGCTCATGATCCAACTGTACCATACCTATAGAATCATGGATAATCTTTTTTGTTATTTTTTTTCCCCTACATATACAAAATGTATCATATGCCTTATCTCTGTCTCTATTTGGCTGTTAAAAGGGTGTTTGTTCCTTATCTCTGAGCTCGAGCAGTGCGAGCAGTACCATTACATGGTATTACAGTCACTGATCAGTGATTCAGACACACAGCCAAAGCAATATACAGTCATGGAAAAAATTATTAGACCACCATTTTTTCTTCACTTTCTTGTTCATTTTAATACCTGGTACCACTAAACGTCATCATGTGACTAAAACAGACAGAAAAGAAAACACTGAATGCATAAAAGCAGTGTTTTTGGCAGTACAACGCCATAGCTATTGATGTAAAAACTTAAGTGATTTAGGTTATAATCAAGAAAACCATTGAAAATGGTAAGATATCAGCTCTTAAATAAAACTCTTATGAGCAATCTTTGTGGTTATCGTTATGTTTGTCCAAACAAATGTACCTTTAGTTGTACCAGGCATTAAAATGAACAAGAAACTGAAGAAAACAAGGGTGGTCTAATAATTTCTTCCATGACTGTATATCTGCAGAAAGTGGAAAAAAAAGGGTTTTGTCTCTCTATTCATTTATAAATTTCCCTGTCCATACCTATTTCTGTCACTCTCTTTCTTAGGCCCTCTCACTGGGGATGATGACGGAGTATTATCACTACATCTTCACCACACTGGTAAGTGGATAAAGTGGCAGGATCTGTCATTAATTATAACTCACTGTCTTCTTTTCCCCATCGGATTTTATAATGATTTCTTTTTACCCTTTTAGTGTTTTATCCAGAGACAAAGAAAACAGCCAAGAACTTGTTTTCTGACGCTGTGATATTATTAAAACATTTCTGCTATTTCACTTTGTCATTGTCAACTCATATCCCACTTAAGAATCTAGAATGTGCCGCGAGGTGGCTGCATATTGTAGTTGCTCTGACTTTGGTTTTCATAATTTTTTTTATTTATTTATTTTTTTAAATACAGCTGTCTTTTTAATCACGAGGTTCAGTATTTTATTTCAGTATTTCGTCTGCATGTGGAGAGTTTGGCTGAATCCCTGTTCAGTCTTTAGATGTCTTGTCTGGATGTTTTTTAGAAAGATGCTCCTGTAATGGCGACGGAGAACATTGGAGAACACCTGCTCACATAGCAGCACATCTGCAGATGTACGTTGCTCAGTGACGGAATGAATAAATAATTTATGTAATTAGTATTGTACTGCTGGCACTTTTTCTTGTTTTCCGCCCTTTTTGATTTTACTGTAAATGTTTGTGATTGATTGTGTTTGTTTTCATTGGTTGTTGAATGAAGCCTGTGAAATGTGTTGGAAAGAGGTTTCTCTGCTGCTGTGTGTTTATGGGCGTTACTATGGCGACCGATCCCGCTCGGCTCGTCTGGTTGTGATGTAGAGAGAAACCAGATTTTACCTGGTCATGGAAGCAGCAGACTCTTGGTTTTGGTCTCAGAAAGCAGCTTTATTCTTTTGAAAGGAAATCTGAGCACATAATGTTATTGAAACATAAATAGATTTGAACTATAAAAAAAACCTTGAGAAACCATGGAAGTTTAAAATCGAGTTCTCAAGGCGTGGCGCCCCTCATTTGTGCCTGAGCGCCCCCCCTCTCAGCCCTGACGTTTTCCTAACCTACTCAGTATATTTTCTTTTCTTTGTTTCCAGGATGTTTTTGCGCTGGACGTGGAGCCTTATCGATACAGCGGTGTGAACATGACTGGCTTCAGGATCCTCAACACCGAAAACAGTCAAGTGGCCTCCATCATTGAGAAATGGTCCATGGAGCGACTGCAGGCGCCACCGAAACCTGATTCTGGTCTACTGGACGGCTTCATGACCGTGAGTCTTTTTTGTACAAAGAATGAATCTATAAGTGGAGATTAAGTCTTCAGACATATTTCGGCAGCCATTTCACTATTTACTGTTGTTGTGACTTTTATAACCACGTAAGTGTTGACTAATGTGACTTGCTTTGATTCATGCGTCTATGTGGCAACATTTCCATAAACTTGTGCAGTGTCAGAAATGTATTTCCATCTAGAGTTGCTTAATTTTTTTTTTTTTTTTACGTTTAGCTTGTATTGATGAGAGTCTGGTCATTGATAACTGGTCATGATCATTCAAAATGTTTTCCACCGACAGCTCTTGACCCAGTTTTGATAGTTTCAGCAGTGTAGATTATTGTTTTGTTTAACCCTTTGATGCAGATGATGATGATGTCGTCTGATGTTGTTGTCTAAGGAACCAAAAGCTCCTCACTGCATCATTTGGGGTTTGATTTCTTCTTGCTAGCTAAAACATGTTAATGACTGCTGTACTTTTCAATGGAAAGCTTTTTCTTTTTCCTTTGTTAAATCCTAAGGATTTAACTTTTTTTATATATATATATATATCTAGCAGCTGTAATGACCGATTAGATTCAGGAAAGTTTAATACTTGAACACCGAAGCCCCCCTGAATAAAGGGGAGAGTCTCTTCTGTCCTCAGAAAAAAGAATTTTGTTCCTACCGTTTGCCGTTCGTTCGTAATCTGCAGTAGAATGCGGCAGCCATCTTCTCTCTCACTCGCAGATGCCCTCGGGGAGGGGCAAATGGCGGCTTCATAGAGAGTGGCGATGCTGCCCTCTGGTGGATCGGGACACTAACTGTCCAAAATGTCCAAAACTCTTAATATTCATTGTGATGCTCTGTCTGGTGATGCCAGTAACACATATTGGACAAATATTAGACAAAATGACGTCTAAAAACGTCAATGGCAGTGAATGAGTTGGATTGAGGAAATCTTTCAATAGGATAGAAACCACATATGTTTCTTAGCAAAGCTGAGAATTAAAAAAAAAAAAAAAAGCTCTGTAAATTTCTCAGAACTTTCACCATTTTATACTGCTGTCAAGCTGATTTTTAAAAGTCATGGAATGACTGGCGATAAAAAAAAAACGCAGCTCTGAACAAGACAGACTGGTTCAGGTGGATCTACAGCAGTTTGTTTTATTGTAATTCCCAGTTATGCTGGAGGAGTGTAATGTAAATTAAACCTGTGTGGGATAAGACGAGTCTATGTCACTGGGATCTGAAACCTCTCTGATCAGAACATAATGACTGTAATAACTGTTTCTTCATGATGCTTTTGTACCACTCACTTATCTGGGAAGTTACCGGATGAAAGAGAGTAATGAAGGAGTGAGGAAAAATTGGATGAGTGGAAAGATAGAGATAAAAATAAAGAGAACAGAGAGTTGGTCATGGTAAGGCAGAAGTGAAATCAGAATCATTGTATTTTATTCTCACAGCAGATGTTGAGGTGTTAAACATCAGGCTGCTTGGTCTGATTCCAGTTACACTGGCAGTAACATTAACATGTTGTTACTGATTAAAAACAGTGGTTGACCTGTCGGACAGCAGATTCCTGTTTTTCTGTTTTTCTCCAAGGAAGAAGCATCATGGTAAGTCTGGTTGATAATGGAGAGTGGGAGTTTCTCAGTTTAAGCTGCTTTTATTAGATTTGACCTGAAATGGACTGTGTGCGTAATAGGTTGACATTTTCAAAACCCAGAGGACTTTGGGTGCCTTTATCACTACAACCAGAATTTTGCTGCATGGGGACAATTTAATGTATTTAGTCCACACAAAAAACAAGGAACAAGGCAAAATATAAGATTTTATATATTTATATATATATATTAGGGCTCTCAAAGTTAATGCATTAATAGCGCGTTACGTTAACGCGTTATTAACACGTTAACGTAAATTCTGTGTAACGCCACTATTTTTTTAACGCAAGATTAACGCACATACTGTAAATATGACCCTCGGCCAATAAGTGTATTTACAGTCAACGTGTGGGACAGACATGGCGACAGAAAAGGGTATGAACGGCAAGTTTAGTTTTTGTATTTAAAGGTTTATGAGGTTATTTGTATTTTGTATTTATTGTCGCTGTGAACTTATTTACCACCGCAGGGCTCGGTAAAGTTAGTTTCACAACTGACATTTGCTTTTTTTTTTTTCTCTTAAACTTTAATAGCGTCATGAAAACGGCACCAGTTTCATCCAGGTTGGTATCATATTGTAGACATAAGTGTGCCAGACATTCACAAGTGTCATCAACCCTCCAAGCTCAGCGAGTGTGGCAAAAACTTTAACAGCGCTGAATGTCTTTCTGAGTACCTACTGCTGCCGTGGAGTTTAGGGACCGTCAGCAAATTACTGCAGTCAAGCAGCAGCCCGGAAAAAATACACTAAGTAGCTGATGAATTAAGGCCCCAAAAAGTACGGCAGCATTTGTGGACTTCCTGTTTTCAAACTAAAGGCTTAAAAAAAAAAAAAAAGCAGATCCCCGTGACCCTGTATAGGACAAAATGGGTATAGATGATGAATGGATGGATGGATAAACAACATAAAAAAATATATATATTTGTGCGATTAATTGCCAGTTAACTATGAAAATCTTTCGATTAATCGCTATTAAAAAATGTATGTATATAAAATATATATATATATATATATATATATATATATATATATATATATATGTATATATATATACATGTATACATACATGTATACATCAATTGTGATGTAGAACAAAATTTATTGGATATTTTAAACTTTTGAAAAATAAAAATCTGTAAAGTGAGAACAAACTCTGTCACAGGATAATTAATAATATCTGCTTTCTCCAACAACCATCTTAATCAAATTTACCTGACCCACAGGGGTTAATGATAAGGCACAACAGCAGTCAAAATATGTTTCTATTTTCGAAAATGAAGGCAGAAAGTTTTTGTGGAACATGTTGGACGTAGATTCAGTCATACAAATACCTAAATAATGAAAGCTGTTGTCGTCCATTTAAATGGAGCTAAGTAGTGTGGGAGCAACTTAGCCGCTGGATTGATTGGCATCAGCTCTCTCTGTAGTTTAGGTTGTAGTTTGCGTTAACTTAACTGTTCTAAAATATTGAAAATTATTGGTTGGGAGCTGATTGGATTTGAGGTGTATGAAAGTAAGTCATCTGGATACAATGAAACTTTGTGTCTTCAATCCCCTCAAAACTTGTTGTGATGCCGTTCAGGGATAATAATGTTAATAAGACCTTTTATTTGAATGCATTTGAATGTATTTGCGTTCAGGTAGTAAAGGGGATATGTCACTTCCTGGAACAAATTTTTGCATGAGACAGTCGGCAGAACTCATGTCACCCACACTGTTAACGTTGTGTTGTTAATGTTGTGAGTAAATAAACAATTTCATCATTGCAATCATAAGTTAGGTTAAAATACATTAAGAGTTCAAAAGGTTATTGAAGAAGTTATGTTTAAAATGGTTGTCATTTTATTTTCACATTGTAAAGATCACATGCTTGACTGAATAGTGATACATCTTGTTTTCTATATTGTAGTTTTCACTCTGTCTTTGTAAGAAGATATACAATCAATATTAAAGAGTTTGTTAAGCTCACAACTAAAGTCATGTTTTGAAAAGAAGAGTTTAGCTGGTTGGATAATTGTAGCTGCCACGCTGCAGTGAAGACAACTCAGTGAAAAGACGAGTGACCAGATGTCCCAAACAAGTAAGAGAAGTGAATTCACATCTTTATCGTCGGCTAGTCCTTTAACACTAGCTAACACTAAGGCAGAAGCAGCCAAGGCACGTGCAGCCTATGCAGACCTGGAGGTCAAAGCAAAGATTAAAAGAGCAACTAACGAAGCTAGATTCCAAAGAAAAAAAGCAATCATGGAAGTGTAATTTTTAAAACAGAGAGCAGCTAAGGACTTGGAGTTTCAGCTGGAGAAAGCAAAGAGGGATGCTGAGCTGGAAGCACTTGCTACTCACAGGTAGGCAGTAGGGATGTCCTGATCCCGATCCCCTGATCGGATTGGCCTTCGATCTTAAAAATTTAAGGTGGATCGGATCGGCCGATCAACATTATTATAACACGCCGATCTTTTTTTCATTATTTTTTTCCTCAAAAAGTGATCCTGATTAACACAAATTAATAAAGTAATCATATTACACAAACAAAAATATTTTTTAAACTATATACATTTAATAATTTGCACTGAAATGAGGTTTCCCAGCAGCGCTGTCTTGTATCCACCTTAAAAGTTTCAAGACCGGCGGCGTCAGGCTAAACTTTAGCAAAAATGTCAGCAGTGGCAGCACTATAAAATTACAAAGACCGACGCTTCAACTGAGACTTGAAACGTGTGGAAGGCTGAGATATCATGATGGGTAAGTAAGAAGAGAGTTTACAATACCACCAATTTAATCAGACACTTAAAAAAGCACGCAGCACCGATCAGCAAACGCTCTGTGAAACTTTTAAAAGAAAGGACAAACTCCCAAAAGACTCGGAGAAATACAGAAAAATCACCGAGCTAATCGCTGAATGTATTACTGAGGACGACCAGCACATTTACAAGACATTTAACCGGCTCATTAATTACCTCGAGCCTCGTTCCCGTCATTACATGAACGACAAAGGACACAAAGGTGCGCGAACATGTGCAGCGGGTCTTGAAAGAAGTTAAGTTAATATTTTATGTTATTTTTATTCTGATGTGATTTCATTGATTGCAAAGACTTCTGCTAGTGCTTTCATTGCCTTAAACTGCTAGCCAAGTTCACCTGCTGCTATTTAAATGGAAGTGCTTTGTTGTTTAGTACTGAGACTGTTGAACAGTCACTGTTCTGTAACTAAATGTGTTTTATAATAATTCTCCCAAACAAAAAAGAAAGAAAGAAGAGTGTTTAAATAAGTTATTGTTTATTTTATGAGATGATAAAAGCTATTAATCTCAGCTTGGATACAGGCCTATTTATTAATGTACACAGGAAATAAAATACAAAGGAAATTAAACTCTGTTTGCCCACTCAAAAAAAGTGAAATCGGATCGGGAAAAATCGGAAATCGGCCGATCATCAAAATTAAAAGATCGGAATCGGATCGGGACCCAAAAAACGTGATCGGGACATCCCTAGTAGGCAGCGCTAGCCGAAGCAGAAGTGGCTGTTGGGGAAGCAGTGGAAGCTAAGGACAACTGGGCTGTACCGGACGAAACGGGCCCTTCTGAGGAAGACAAAATGGAACTGACAAGTACGTCAATTCCCATTTTAACCCTCACACACATAAAAGCCACCAAGCCATCAATTCGGAAAGGGTAGATGTAAAAGCTAGCCCGACATTTTTCCAGCCTCCTCCCAGCAACACCATCCAGTTAAGTCCCAATAATCCTTTCTTTTCAAGACCTCAATCTGTTTATTCAGACAAAACAAACAGACAAAACATCTGTAGCCCTGCTGTAACCAGCATCGGATTTGCCACGTTACATTTGATTATTTTCTGCAGTGATATGAAAATCAAACCTGCCTGTCTGTTCCTGCTATGAGAGTACACTGCTACAGAGAGGAGGAACAAAATAAAACACCCACTGTTGCATTTGATCTTGCTTAAAGCAACACAAATGATTTTTAAGTCTTTTAGTGGTGCTTTGCTAATTAAAAAGACTTAGACTATGCCTGGGCCTTAAATGGACTGTAGACATGACTATGAGTAGAATTCTGCCATATTGCTTTAGCAGCAGAATCCACTGTGCCGTGACTAAGAGACAGTCAGGACGACTAATAGTCTCAACACTCAAGTAAATCTGATGAGTTTTTCCCACCAAACAGATAATGAGCAGAAAAAGAAGAAACCTTAGAGCTAGTTTGTATTTTTCCAAGCTGTCTCTGGCAGGCAAGGATCATAACATTGCCAGTGATGACTATAGCAGTCCGCGCGTTTACATGGGAAGTTTAATTCCTCTTCAATTCAGAATTGAAATTAAGTCCGAATAAAAATGACCATGTAAACACCTAATTCCGAATGAAAATGTCCATACCGAATTAAACTTAATTCCGAAGTAAGTGGCTGGTTTATTCTGATTTTAAATCTGAATAGAATAATTCTGCGGTCATGTATACACTCATTCCTGTTTAAATTAATTCCCATCTTTCTGCGCATGCTAGTTCTCTTGCCCGTCTCTCGCGATGACGCTTATATTCCGCGCTGGGATTGTTTTAGAAACAAAGTTTCAAGATGGCAGCACGCAGTAAACGGTGGTCAAGAGCAGAGACGATTTATTTAATAAATAGCTTGGAGGAACTGGAAATAATTAAAAGAACAGATGGCGGGAAACATAAAAATTGTGAGCTTTTCAAAGTTGTAGCGGCCAGGTTAAATGAAGGAGGTTTCGCAGATAGAGACGCCACCCAGGTCAAAAATAAGCTTCACAGCTTCACAAACGACGCGCTGGTCAACCGAAAGTTCTCTTTCCACTAGACATCCGTGAATTGGGTCAGGACGATTAGGTTCCACCAGTCCTTGCTTCGCACTTTCATCCACTGCTGTCTGGCATTGCGAGCTGGATGCGGCGGCGGGCTGAGGTAGAGCAGTCGTTCAACTGACCGGTTTCTGCTATTTGCCAAAGCACGGTCTTCTCCCTCCTTCTCAGCACATGAAAGAAAATCATCGAAATGATGTTGTTGTGCTGCTGCTTCAAAAATAAAATCCAAAAAGGACGCTAATGATGTAGTCCTCCATGTTGTTGCTAATCGAGTAAGTTTGTTTTCTTCCGGTAGATGTAAATACGTAAAAACGTCCGCCCCCCCATCCAATCAGAACCCTTTCCAACCCCCAGACCTTAAGCTGAATTGGATAAAGCCGATCAAACGTGTTTTCTTCTACCACCAGCTCACCCTTTTCTGCGTTCTTTTGCACTTCCTCTGCAGCTGCTACGTCTTTCTTCTAAAGCCCTTTCGAGTGCCTGCATCTCAGGAGTGTCGGTGAGGATCGCGGTCTTCACGCGCCTCCGTCTGGTTTGTTTTCTGGGGGTGAACTTTGGAAGCGCGATGATTTCCTGTGGAGGGACATAACCAGGCCAGTTAGTTAAAGGTCCTGGATCCATGTCAGCTGGAGCTGGAGCGGGCGAATTCGTACGGGAGGCTGCGTTATCTGCAGCGGGAGGAGGGTCATCTTCAGGTGGATCATCTGCAGGGTGCAGACCTTCAATAACTTCTCCCGGAGGTGGAGCATCTACGGTGGCAGGCTGTAGTTCAGGGTTTGGCCGGTCTGATGGAACGGATGGTGCAAACGCTTGGACCTAAACCCAGAAGTCACGTTTTGTGGCGTCACAGTTGTCATGAAGGCTTGACTCACAAGTCCTGCAACCTGGTAGATGGAGACTGTTTTGCCAGGTTTCGATCTCATCCACCCATCGAGAGCTCAGCTGTATTGGGCTTTGAACGGACCGTACACGGCCACATCCAGAGGTGCATGATGGGATGTGTGAGGTGGGAGAGTGAGCATAACGATACCATTGCTCCTGGTGAGTTCTACTGCCCTGAGTGATATGTGAGCTTTAAGATTGTCCATGATGAGAAGCATGGGGGGGTTCAGGTGAACAGGAAGTGTGGTTTATCAGGTGGCCGAGGAACTCAGCCCAGCTATCTTCATTTATCCATCCTGTTCTGGTGGATGTAGCTTTTGCTCCTGGAGGTGCATTGATCATGAAGCAGTCTTTAAACTTTACTCTGGGAAAGACCAGCATCGGAGGTGCAGCGTCACCAGCAGCATTAACAGCACAGACCAGAGTTACCAGTTCCTCTCTCGGCCGATGTGATGGAACCAACTTGCCTTTTCCCTCTTTGTGTCACCACCTGAAACAGACAGAAAGTTCAGAATTAATGGCATGTTTGATCTGTAGGTTACAGAGCTCCAGGATGGTCCTGGAGGTGGATTAAAAGTGCCAGGATGTGATCTGAGACACCCAGAATGGAACCAGAGCTCCGGCAGGGTGCTGCAGAGGACCTGCAGAACCGGAGGCTGGTTCTTAGCAGGACCGGAGCCTGGAGGAGGACCAGGACTGGGCTGGAAGCCTGAGGTGATGACGGGCTGCTGCATGGTACCAGGGGCAAGCCTACGTACCCCCCCAGAGCTCCAGGATGGTTCTTTCTGGTCCTTTCTCTCCTCTCTGCAACACTGTCAGCAGTCACCTACCTTTCAGTTCAGTTAATTCAAACAAATTGGAACACTCACAAGATGTCACCAAAATCACTTTGTCCCGTTAAAATCTTTCAGAAAATGATGTAAATGTATTGTTAGAAAAATATCGATATAATATCGAATCGTGAGCCAAATGTATCGTATCGTATAGCGAGATTAATGTATCGCTACAGCCCTGTTGCTTAGATACAGGGGGTGTCTCACATTACATCATTCTCCCCTGATGTGTGTGAGGTTCTCAGTATAGTATGTGAGAAAGTTTATTTTCATGTGTGTGCAGGAATGCTAATTCAGAATAACGTCCCTGATCAAACCTCGTAGTGAATATTCCACTCTGTATGCTTGCTGCACCTTTCAAGTATTTTAAACTAATCCATACCATTCAATGTTGCTCAGTGGAAAAAGAACTTATGAAACAGACTTGTGCAAAACAAATAATTGCTTGCAAGAGATGATTTGTTATTTTATGAAGGAAAAGGTGTTCACTTGAAGTCAGAACGGTCTCATCCTCCACCACCTACAAAGCAAATGAAGAGTATGGTGGAAATAAATTAGGCCTTCTTCAGGGATAAATTCAGACTCAAAGAGAATTTATTAAAGCCCCTCATGTAGGAAGAAGAGTCAACTTAACGACCATCCGCTTAATTCAATGTTGTGTTGAAAACAAACAACAACAAAACAATCACAAATTGGAAACTTTTTCAATCCGCTCACCCTCCTTTAAAGTCACTTTTAAAGCGATAATGCTTGATGACTTTCTTCCTGAGTGAAGCCATTAACTGGGGCTGTAAATGGATGAAGTAATCTGGGCAGCTCTGCATGGTGGCGACGGCGCTGAAAACGATGCTTAGTTGTTTCTCAAGTTTGTCTGTGCTCTGCAGTCGTCTTACCAAGTTTCAAATGCTTCGAGTGTTTTACAGAAGGAGATGATGTGAGGCCACAAGGATCGTCGTTGCAAACCAAAATGACCTACTGAGGCAGAATATGAGGTAGAAAACTGCCCACATTATGTGAGATAACCTGCAGGGACTATGTCAAAAAAAGGAAAGAAATCTAAAATGAGTAGGAAATTACTGCAGTGAAGGAGGGTGAAAATTTGGTATCACAGAGATGAAAGTGTGACTTATACAAAGACAGGAAAGCAGAAGAAAAAAGACTGAAGAAGGGGGAAATCCATTGAATGGAATAACAGAGAAAAACAAAATGGGAGAAGCAAAGACATTAAATCTACGGCTGAAAACAGATGATTTCCCATTAAACACTCCATTGCATCGCTGTTATCCTGGGTCGGGCCTGGCACTGAGATGATAGCTCTGCCTTCCTTCTGTTTCACAGTAACATCCCCTCAAACCATCTACTCTCCACACACAACAACACATCATCATCATCATCCAGCACACTGGCCTCCCACTGTTCATCAATATGTCCATTACAGAGACCTCCAGGACCGTTTTAGACAGCCTGTAGGGTTCTGGCTTTAGGGTGGAAATTGAGTTTGGAGGTGGGATAGTGTCCAAATACAAACCATCTACCACCCAGAGAGACCCACAGCTCTCTGTAGGTAAAGACATTTGTAAAGACCACAATGGAAAGCTGTGTCAACAGATTTTTTTAGTGTGGTAAATGATCAAGCAGCAAAGTGGTGAGTATGATGGCACTTCTGCCGAGAGAATTACACACAAAAAGGTCCACAGGGGCACAGAAAATATAAGAAGTTGTGTGTAGATATTCTTAAACTGGCCAATACCAGAACTAAACTGAAGCATTTTGGAATTTTTGAATATTTTACAGGTGCCACATCAGCTCATTTAAAACTTAAAAAAACCATTTAAAAAATGTGTAACTCTTCATGCCGTCTATATTGTCAACTAGGGGTGTAACAGTACATGTATTTGTATTGAACCGTTTCGGTACGTTGTGGTCGGTACCGAACGAGTTTCCACACGGACATATTAAGTAGAGGACCGCATGTTGTGGAGCACAACAAACAGCAGTTGTAGCCGTAGACATATATAGAGATAGACGCCGCATTGGCTGTTTGGAACGAGAAATGCGGCCGCCATCTTGGACCGGTCATTCTCTGGGATTCTCTGATGGAAGTCTTTGACTCATCTGCTTTAAAATACAGATGCATGTTACTGTCCATAAAAAAAATAGAAGGAATGCATTATGTGGATAGTCTTACTTTATTTTGAACATAAATCTTTTGAAATTCTTCAGAAAACGTTCTCCTTTAACATCACTAATCATGTATCCTGGCAAACCTTTTTATATTGCTAAACTAAAATTGGACTTATTTAATACAAAGGCATATTTTGAGATTTCACACAGATTTTTTTTAACATCCTCACCTTCAAGTGATGATGGAAGCGAGTATTGTGAAGGAATGCTGTGTGTGTGTGAGCGAGAGAGAGCGAGAGATAGAGAGCTTCAATTGATTAAAATACCTTTACCGCCACTATCTGTTTCTGCTTCTCTATCATACTTATAATGTGTGATTTGCAAAATTCCTACCATCGCCTACACCTCATACAGTTACGGTTGCGCTTTTGTCCAAAATGACATCTATGCAAAACAATATAATAGCCTACTTAAATGTAACAGGGGACAGATTGAGATGTTGGTCAGATTATAGTTAATAAGGAGAATAGCAAAAATGAACGTCAATTCAGTCAATAGCATAATGAAATAAACAATAAAAAAATAGGGAAAACAGCAATAATAAACTGTCAATTCAAGCAAAATATAACAGCATGATAAGACTAGCCTACATTAAGGAGAATAGCAGTAGGCTAATGAACAGCAATGTCAAATTAATAAAAAGCCTAATGAAAATGGAATAAAATTATACAAATCATAAGGCATTAAAAGTGCTAAATGAACTAAGTCCATGTTGTAGCCTAAGTCTTTAGACCCTCTTAAAAGACCCTACTTAAAAGGCTACTAGCCTATAACAGGAACGGAGATATTCATTATATTACTAAGCTCACTATCAATATTAAAATACGCCAAACCATGTGTCATGTATCAAAGCTACATTTATGACCTTTGCAGCAAATGAAAAAAAAACGCGTGAAAATCAGTTCGTTTCGTGAGGTATGATTAAATACATTGAGGGCACACCTGCCAAACAAATAACACTGAGCGGAGCGGGTGACCGGTCCAAGATGGCGGCCCCAAATCTCGTCAGCGCCAGTAGGGAGTAACGTTCGATGCGGCATCTATCTCTATATATGTCTATGGTTGTAGCGGACGTCGTGGCTAATGCTAATACCGCTAGCATTGGCAATAAGCCTCCCGCGACATAGTGTTAAATGTGGTGGGAAGCTGTGTTTGTACTCGGGTCGTCTTTCTCTTTTTGTAGCGATGTTCACGCTGGGGTGGTGCCGTTTCAAACGAGTTAACAGGTTAGACGTGTTGCCAGAAACATACTCGATCTCGGATGAACAATGTCGGCAAACCACTTTGGTTTTTATCAACTTCTCTTTGTCCCTGTTTATATTTCACCGGGGAGCCGAAGTGTGTTTTATAGCTGCAGATTTAAGACCCTAATCACCCTAAACGCTGGCTTCAAACACATGATAAAAGTATTTGAGCCCCGATATCAATGACCTTCTCGTCCACATTTTAGCCAGAAAATCATACCTGGACTTTATGAAAAAATAAAATCATTTGTTTTTAAAGAAACAGTCTGAGCCTTATTCATGTTATTTAATCTGAGCAACAACTTGAAACTGTTCAGTGTTGCAACTGTTCAATTTTGCACATCAGATGGATATTTTCTTTAAGAAAAAGTCTGAGCCAATGTTATTTTTATTTTGTTTTTCAAAATATCTACATTTCAGAATATTGTATTTATACTTTTGAGCAAAATTCTAGCTTTGTATAGGCTAATGTTCCTATTGTTAAAAAGCACAAAAGTGTGTAATAAACAACTAGCACATTTATATTTTGCATTTTGTTTTCTTACTGTACCAAAAATGAACCGAACCGTGACCTCAAGACCGAGGTACATACCGAACCGAGAGTTTTGTGTACCGTTACACCCCTATTGTCAACATAAACCTGGATAATATAACTATTACTCATTAAATTTAATGCCACTATACCTTCTATAGAAAATAATGGATTTTTTTTTTAATGTCTTGTATCATTTTTCTGGTGAAACATCTCAAATGCTACCAGACCAATTGAATTGAATTGAATTGAATTGAATTGAAAATACTTTATTAATCCCTTGCGGGAAATTCTTTCGTTGCAGTGCTCCATCCTATAAAAACAACAATACTCTACATATAAAATAAGTAAATTAACACTTTAAATACTACACCTTACCAAGAATTAAATATATAAGAATAACAAATTAGACTAAATAACTCTGGCCCACACGTGCAATCCCAATGTACAAAAAATTACAAATTTACAAATTACAAATTAGGGATTTCAAAATATCCTGTCTAATAGTAAAAGAAAAAAGAAAAGAAAAGTAGCCTAATGTAAATGGACATACAGAGATAATACAGATTTTACAGATTACTTCTAAATTTGCCATCATCAAATGTTAAAAATGTTTGTCTGTACAGCACAAAAAAAGTTTTTTTCTTGAGCAAAGAGGGTAGTATTTGTCAAGCAAAATAGATATTTACTGAGTTTTTTCTCCTATCTTTTTCTTCCCCCAAGTCAGTAGCAGCTGGTCAAAAACTAAGCAGCCATACTTTTGTATCAGATCAACTGTGTCAGGCCTAAAAATGAAAAGTAGCGGAAACTCTGAGGGAGCTGGGGTGTGATAAGGAAGCAAAGTGTACGTAAGAAGGCTGCAGGCCAGGAGATTGAACATTCCTGTCAGTCCAGTTGACAATTAACTTGGGAAGCTGACAGTACCCTAACTGCTTTATTTTAATGTCTTATATTTTTTTAAATCTTTCCAGTAATACATTTTAATCAATATTTTTCTGTTTTAGTTAGCACCTAAAAAAACTGACCTTTGAAATACCAGTATTTGATATGTTCATTTATCCTCATTTACCCACAATGCCTGGAGGAGCAGGAGCGCCGTCAGACGACGCATTTACATGCAGAATTTAGTTGAACTGTGGCGACAGCTCGACTAGGCTGTTAAACTGGAGTCCTCGTTTTGCCTCATTGTACTTGCATGAAAGCTGTTTCATTTACTCAAAAAGTAAGTAAAAAAAAAAATATCAAAAACACTCAGGAACGATTCAAATTGTAAAGTAGGATTTTATTCTTGCGAGGAAGTAGTTTACAAGTCAGTGTCAGGCCCCTTCTTATAGCTCACGTGATTGCTTGATAGTCGTAGTTCTTTACCATCTGGTCTGGTTAGATAACATCAAAGTAGGAATTGACCTTTCGGTAAGCACCGCCCCCTCCCTAGTTACTGTTGCTAGGTCGGACATTCTCGCTGCTCCTCCATTAAGGACAATGTTATTTTGCCATTTTTCCGATGCCTATCAACCGTATTTACATCACACTAGAATAACGCCGTGGTGAAATATTGCTGCTGGGGACCTGCAACAGTGACTCGAGGTGTCCAGAACGTTTGGAGGGACATTTTTATTTTCTTTCCCAAACCAAAACAAACGCTGGAGAATGCAGCTGTGGGTTCAGTTGTGTCCGTCCACACAATCAACTGAACGTGGGGAAAGTTACAAAACACACCTACATTTACTCCAAGGTAAGTTAGCTTTGTTTATTAGATGATTGATTTAACCACCGTTTAGTAAAAGTAATATGATTTAGCAGCAGGGAGGGTGATGAGTTCTCTGTTAGCATTAGCATTAGCTCTGGTCCATAGGTCTGTCCCACACCAGAGCAATGCTAACATGAGACAGTCGCAGCATTGTATTAATATAATTAATAAAGTGACGTTAACATCACTAGCATCACCTTATACCTAACAAATAAATATCCAGGGCCATATATATTTGTAGACAACGAGGCAGGCTTATAGGTGGCTAGCGAGCTAGCCGGAATGCTAACAGAGAGATGTTTTCACTCATCACCCTCCCTGCTGCTAAATCA
The DNA here is from genome assembly GCA_018398805.1 of Hirundichthys speculiger. Lineage (NCBI taxonomy): Eukaryota > Metazoa > Chordata > Actinopteri > Beloniformes > Exocoetidae > Hirundichthys > Hirundichthys speculiger. The sequence goes on along the minus strand of JAGFBZ010002169.1, from coordinate 16,313 downwards.
TATTACTTTTACTAAACGGTGGTTAAATCAATCATCTAATAAACAAAGCTAACTTACCTTGGAGTAAATGTAGGTGTGTTTTGTAACTTTCCCCACGTTCAGTTGATTGTGTGGACGGACACAACTGAACCCACAGCTGCATTCTCCAGCGTTTGTTTTGGTTTGGGAAAGAAAATAAAAATGTCCCTCCAAACGTTCTGGACACCTCGAGTCACTGTTGCAGGTCCCCAGCAGCAATATTTCACCACGGCGTTATTCTAGTGTGATGTAAATACGGTTGATAGGCATCGGAAAAATGGCAAAATAACATTGTCCTCAATGGAGGAGCAGCGAGAATGTCCGACCTAGCAACAGTAACTAGGAAGGGGGCGGTGCTTACCGAAAGGTCAATTGAACCAGTGATCCACAGAAATTAAAGGTTGGAAAATTGGAGGAAGAGAAATGCTGATTATGACTCCAAAAACACCATCCCTACTGTCAAGCATGGCGGTGGAAGCCTTATGCTTTGGGGGTGTTTCTCTTCTAAGGGGACGGGTCGACTTCACCGCATCGATGGGAAGATGAACGGGGCCATGTACCGCAGAATCTTGGGTGACAACCTCCTTGCCTCCACAAGGACATTGTAAATGGGTCGTGGACGGGTCGTCGTCATGACAACGACCCAAAACATACAGCCAAGGAAACAAAGGAGCGGCTCCATCAGAAGGTCACATCAAGGTCATGGAATGGCCTAGCCAGTCTCCTGACCTTAATCCTATTAAACATCTATGGAGAGAGCTGAAGCTGAGAGTTTCCAAGCTTCAAAACCTCCAGGATGTGGAGATGATCTGCAGAGAGGAGTGGACCAAAATTACTCCTGATGTGTTCAAACCTAGTAAGCAACTACAAGAAACGTCTGACAGCTGAGCTGCCAACAAGGGTTTAACCACCAAGTATTACATCATGTTCTGCTAGGGGATCAAATACTTATTAAAAACTTTAGTTCATATGGCAGCAGAACATTTAAAATAAAAGTGCATTTTACACAACTTTTGAATTCATTATTTGATTTTGCAAATACAATGCGATTAATCATGGTTAATCAGGGAAATAATGCGATTAATCGTGATTGAAAATTAGTGCGCGATCAGGGCTCAGATGACGACTTTGGATGTGTTTTTTTCAGACAAGTCAACGCTGTCCCAAACACCCTTGGGTGCAATTTTCATACAACAGCTGTGGTGAGCTCTCTGATTGCTTTTCAATCAAGCGAAACAAACTCTAATTTGATTTCTTTTTTTTTTCCTTCTTGAGGATCTGCAAAATGATAAGTTTCTCTCATGAAGCGTGGATGACTGGCATGTCTCTGATAGCTCAGCAACATTTTATTGGCAATCCTGTAATAAATAAATACACAAAAAGGGATTGAGGCTGTAAATTCTGGCAGTACGCTACAGGCAACGCTCCAGGAAGCTTTTTATTTCATATATCAAGATGAGGTGTATAACTTTGTGGACTTGGACTATGGCTAAAGACTTTCGAACAGAGACCTAGGATTTTTTTTTTTTTTTTTTTAGTTTTATTTAGGCTTTTAGATATATACAAAACACAAAAGCAACAGGAAAAAACAGCAACAAAAGAAGAAGAAGAAAAAAAAACCCAACCCGAACAAAAGGCCAGTGTTTACAGAATACATTATACATCATATATAGTACATGCATACTTAAATACACGAGACCTAGGATTTTTAAAGCCTTTTTTTGTTTATTTTATCTACCAGAATCATTTACTTAAGTTATATTAAATAACTTTCTAAATCTTTTTTCTTCCACCATAAGTTTGTTTTCTTATAATATATATCTAGGATGATGAACACTGAATTTTTGAATTGAATTTTTTTTTTTTTGAATTGAATTGAATTTATTTCAAACAAACATGTACATAAAAAAAAACATAAAAAACAAAAACAACAAATAACAAATAGTAACATCTTCATATACACATAAGCTCGAAAAAGGAGTAGGAAGAAGTGCACACTTTTTCTTAGTTCCTATCCCTTTATAACTCTATGAATTTACACCATCGCCATTACTATATCTACACAATATCTATATAAATACAGTCCACATAAACACTACGTAAACACGCCTATCATAGAAAATTAGGGATGTCCGATAATATCGGCCCACCGATATTATCGGCCTGATATTGGCATAAAAATGTAATATCTGTAAATATTGTTATCGGTTTTTTTTTGCTTATAATGAAAACCGATAAAAATATGCCTGGATTTCACCGAATAAATGCTGTATATAGGCCTATGGGCTCCCGAGACATTTACCGGCACGCAAATGATGACCTCATCAGGAAAATGTTTCCTTTTTTTTGCACTTTACCTCAAGCCTAAAGTATTATTTATAGCTCAAAGAAATGTGCAGTTTTCAAAATTGTACAGTATAGTTTCCACATTGTGAATTAATTCAATTAAGGTGATTGAGTTTTAGTTAAAGAAACAGTTCTTGAAGCATCATACAAATGCAGGCTAATTTAACACGGAAAAAAAAAGAGTAGCCTGTCTATTATTTTAGTTCTATATGCTGCTATGCTGCACATAGTTGTACAGGTACAATGTTTTACAATTTGTGAAGAAGTCAAATTTGCCCTATTTGTAGGGAGCATTGTCAAGATTATCTCAGGGAGAGTGTGATCCAAACTGTTGTTTGAGACAATTAAAAAATAAATAAATATGGCACTTTTTCCATAACTTAAGTTGAAGTAGTTTTCTTATTTTGCACAGACAATGTTTACTTTTGGAAAGCCTTGTTGCCTTTGAAAATGCATCCAGTGGGGTGTCACAATAAAATTAGGCATGTGTTAATTCCACGACAGGAGATATGTGATGTTACCTACAATTAGTTTTGAGGAAAAATAGCCCGCATATATTGGTATCAGTAGATATCGGAATCGGAAATTGAGAGTTGGACAATATCGGCATATCGGATATCGGCAAAAAAGCCACTATCGGACATCCCTATAGAAAATATAATATATAAATTAAATATACACTATATAAACTACATAAATGTCCCTATAAATATATATATATATGCTATATACATAAAAATATACAACATATATTACATAACTACAACTATCTCTCCCAACATACAATATATACCACATAAATATTCATATAAATATCTAAACATATCTTATGCAAGTATAATATACCATTTTCCCCTATTTTATCTATTTATCACACTCCACGTTAACCCATTTCTTCTTCCATATACCTGTTTATAATACATTTTTTTAATCTCCTTTTAAACAGATTTATGTTAGTACTTTGTTTCAAGTGTTTTTACACATACTAAACAATAAACTCAGTAACACAATTGTGCAAAAACAACAGAATTACCTCCACGTGAAGACAAAAATGAAACCTAAACTTGTCTTTTCTTCATGTGTAAACTGTGATTCATACAATCACAATATTGATTATTTATCTTGTTGTGAACAGATTCAAGCTGCCTGTTAGCGCTGATATGCTACACTCTGTTTTCAATGCTAATGTCATTAAAGTGTTTCTCTGTCTCGCTGTCTTGGTTTGCAGACGGATGCTGCGCTCGTGTATGATGCCGTGCACGTGGTGGCCGTGGCCGTGCAGCAGTCTCAGCAGATCACCGTCAGCTCGTTACAGTGCAACCGACACAAACCCTGGCGCTTTGGGAACCGCTTCATGGGCCTCGTCAAAGAGGTAGATGGTTGTCCACCTGCTCGCCGTTCTGTCTTACGTCTCATACAGAAAAACACACCCTCAGAAAAACAAGAAGAAAATATTAAATATTTAATCCTGGATATTTAATATTGTCTGTTTTAAATGATCGAAGTACTGTTTTTGGCAGCCACATCCCAACTACTGAGGTTTAGTGGTATCATGGTGGATTTAGACCAGTTAACCTTCATTCTACCGACATATTTCGCATACATGGATTACCGACTTGGGGTCCGTGTGGACCCCAAGAATAAATACTGTAATAAACAACCATCAAAGAAAAATTACAACTTTTTTCTTCTCAGAATATTATTACTGATGTATTAAATGTCATCTGAGGAAAAAAAACAACAACAGATTATTAATATTTTAAGAAAGTTATAGTTAATTTGCATATTTTATAAAACGAAAATATACTTTTCTTTAACCCAAAAATGTCAACAGTGGAATTTTATGATCTCCTTTACAGCTATTAAGATCCTATCTGAGCTAAGCACAAATCCATTGAAATTTTTCAAATCAGTTAAAGAATGAGGCTCTCTATTACCATCTCTGTGGTAGTCACGTTAGACTTGATTCTGATATAATTTAGTGTTCAGTAATTTCAAGTAAACATTATTTGTGTTGTATTTATATGGCAAAACCAACCAAGGTCATTTTGAACCCAATATATATATATATAAAAAACTTAAATAAACCCACAATCATTTAAATGTCACTACATTTTAATTTTCTTTGAATTTTAATACAAAAGTCAAAAATACAAAAAGTAAGATACTTTAAATTAGGACCCATGGCAAACATTGACTCAATAAATGGTTCCATCTATTAAAAATACATAGGCGGAATTAGAGATTTTGACTGGGGTCCTCTTGGACCACAATGCATTGGAATTTTTAAAAAGCACAGATAAAGACAGAAACAGAAAAAAAATCATATGACATCATTAGGAACAAATTGATTGACAAAGTCATGAAAAATTGGAATTATAGAATAAAACACTTCTGAGATATGACAAAAAGTTCACCTCTGGGGTCCGAGAGGACCCCAGTCGGCGGTATGAGGGTTAATAGTATAATCTGAGATCTTGGAGAAGGAATTTATTAGAGTGATAGTTTGGGGAAGGGATGTAGGTATAAAAGAACGTCTTCTGCATATAAACTAATCTCATATGTTGCATTTCCTGTCTGTATTCCTGAAATTTTACGACATTAACGTACAGCTGCTGGGAGAGGTTCTATAAAAATAGCAAATAGAGATGTAGAAAGTGGGCGTCCCTGCCTTGTACCCCGGTGGGAAGTGAAACGTTGTGACATTGTGAGTTGTAGAGAATACTTATTCAATGGATGAATAAATCACCAAAACCAAATCTTCTAAGTGTTTGAAATAAAAAGTCCCAGCTAACCTTGTCAAATGCTTTTTCTGCGTCCAATAAAAATATCGCTGTTGGTGTGTTTATTTGTGACGTATGATGAATTAAATTAAATAGTCTGCGTAGATTATTACAGGACTGTCTTCCTTTATTGAAACCTGTTTGATCTGAGTGGATAATAAGTGGAGTTATTTTTTCTATTCGGAGTGCCAATGCTTTACTTATGATTTTTGTATCTGTATTAATTAAAGACAGCGGACGATAACTTGATAAAGATGTGGGGTCTTTACCAGATTTTAGTATTAAAGAGATAATAGCAGTTAGTGCTGGGCGATATGGAAAAAATCATATATCACGATATGGACTATTTTACATCACGATAACGATATATATCACGATATACCATAATAAAGTATGTTTTCAGTTATTCTCTGAAAAGTTTGACAAAAATTTTATTGCTTACTTTTCAGCTTTATTTTGAAAGGACATTTAGCTGAACTGTCACAAACATACATTTTAGTGCAGCAAAAACAGGTAGCTACAGAGGTACAGTAGCTTTCACATTTTTTTAAAGTGCACAACAGTTTCTGAGAGGAAAAACACATTTTTGCACTGAAGTTCAGCTATAAAAAATAAACACAAATTATTTTTCAACTTTCTGAAATCTGTAACCTTGTAGTGCAAAGTTTGCAAACCGATATAAAGTGTCTAAAGTAAACATCAGGGTTGAAGAGAACTCTGTTTAAGGCATTAACCATGAATAAAAGTGCAAACATAAAAGGCTACTTTGTAGAAGTAGATATGATTCTATCAAATTTATCATTGCAGGTTATTTAATTACATATTTGCTGTAATAATTGATAAAAATTAGGTTAGAAACGGTAGAAACGATAGAAGAGAAATGGCACGATACACACTTTTATATCGTCCCCACGATATGTATCGTCATATCGCCCAGCACTAATAGCAGTGTTCATTTCTGTAGGAAGCTGAGATTTTTGCTTGATGTCATCTGTCAGTCGTATAAATACTGGTGCTAGAATGTTCCAAAAGTGTTTATAAAATTCAGCAGGGAAGCTGTCTGGACCTGGTGATTTATTATTAGACATAAGTTTAAGAGCTTTATGGAGTTCTGTTATGGTAATTGGCTCCTCCAGCTCTATAACTTGAGGCAGGTTAATTGTTAGGACTGCAGCTCCAACCTCGTCGGCCGTCACGCCCAGCACGTCTCAGCGCGCTGCCAGGGAGCTCCGCCTCACACCTGAGGCTCATCAGCTCATCACACACCTGCAGCTCATCGGCTCACCTGGACGGAGATATATTCACAGCCCTTCCTGTTCTCTAGTTGTGAGTTCTTGCTATAATCTCCGCCGGTGTAGTGGCGCTCGTCAGCGTTTCCTTTGTGGATTATCCTCCTTGTGGATTACTCTCTTTGTGGATTATATTCCGTGTGGATTACTCTCTTTGAACATTTTTTGTGGGTTTTTCCAGTGACTGCTCCTGGGGTGGAAGGATAGCACCAGTTCTGGACAACCCCTGGATGTTTCCTGAACTCTACTGTTTTTGTGCCTGAATTCCGGAGTCATTTTCTCTTTACTGGATTTATTTGAAATAAACTCTGCCTAGTGCCTGAACTGTCATTCTGTCTGCGTCGTGCTTTTGGGGTCATACACAAACCATAACATTAATATCATTTAGGAATGTATCAATATCTTGTAAATTTGATTTAAATGGAGAGGAATAAAGGCTCTGATAGAAATTCCTGAATGTTTCGTTTATTTCTTCTGGTGTCTGTATGATTTTTGCCTTCTGGGTTTACAATTGTGGATATTGTTGATTTTTCTTTATTCCTCTTAATCTGATTAGCCAAATATTTACTGAATTTATTGCTGTATTTAAGCTGCTCATGTCTGAGTCTCTGGATTAGAAATTTTGTCTTTTTTATTTAAATATTCATTAATTTGTAATTTACAGTTTTGTAGTTCTGATTGAGTTTCAGATGTGATCAGGGCTTGACACTGATGACGGCCAACCGGCCAAATGCTGGTAAAATTTGGCTGTGGCTAGTAACAATTTCTGTCTCACAAGCAGCTTTGGCTGGTAACTTATTCTTTGATATGACACATCACAATAGTTGTACCAATTGTTTGTATTTAAAATGTAAATGCAAGAATATTGTGAAGAAGAAAAAAACTGACAGCAAAACTGTGGCTAGCATAAAGACTAAATGGCTAATGACTGAGGAAAAAAACTAGCCACAGTGGCTGGTGAGCAAAAAAGTTAGCGTCAAGCCCTGGATGTGGGGTTGTTAGCATCTGCTAATTCTAATTCTTTCATCTTTTTTTCCAAACTTCGTTCTTCTTCTTGTTCTTTTTTTTTTAAGTCGAGTATGAAATAATTTGTCCTCTTAGCTCTGCTTTCTGTTTCCCAAAGAAGTAAAGGAGCAATTTCTGGTGAGTCGTTAATTTCAAGGAAAGATGCCCATTTTCTTTTAATATAATTATCAAAGTCAGGATCATCCAGTAGTGATGTGTTAAAACACCATCTGTTGCTGATTTTAACATGTTTGTTTATATTTAGAATCAAAGAGATTGATGCGTGATCACTAATAATAATTGGATGTATTACTATGTCAGCTGTTTTGAGATAATGGAGTTGCTAATCAGGAAATAATCGATTCGAGTGTAAGAGTGATGGACTTGTGAGTAAAATGAAAATTCTTTATCTTTTGGGTGTTTTAGTCTCCAGTAATCTCCAAGACCCAAATCAGCCATAAACTGTTTAACTGTTTCTGAAGGTTGATAGTTATAGGTTTGATTGGTGTTATTAGATTTATCAAGCGCAGGGTTGAAAACTGTATTAAAGTCTCCACCTATAATTATTGGTGAGCTAGATAACTTAGAAATAGCAGTAAAGAAGGTATGAAAGAAAGCAGAATCATCTTTGTTTGGCCTATAAACGCTTGTTATTATTACTGGGCTGTTGTCTACTGTGATTTTAATAATTATAAATCGTCCCTCAGGGTCCGTGATTGTGTCATTATGAGTGAATGAAACTTTTTTGTGGGTTAAAATTGCTACTCCTCTTTGTCTTGAGTTGAAATTAGCCATAAAAACATGGCTGAATTGAGAAGTTTTTAATGTTTTATATGATCTGATTTAGAAATATGCGTTTCTTGTAATAGACAAATGTCAGCTTGTAATTTATTTATATGGTCAAATATTTTAGTTTTTTTTACTTATGAGTTTATTTCTCGGATGTTCCAACTCATTAACTTTAATGAATTCATAATGTTAGAGTTTTGTAGCCTGATTCATGTTGTTGTATGAGATATGATCATATTCATAAAAGCCTGAGAATCAGAAAATATAGAAAGGTGCTCAGTAAAGGTGTAGAAGATGGATATAAATTAGTCTGTGGTGGGTTGTTTGTCTGAAAGAGTGTCTTAGAAAGGAAAGAGAAGTGAGAGACAAGGTGAGAGGAGACGTATGAAGGAAAGAAAAACAAAACAGGAAACACTGAAATGCATATACAGAGAAAAGAAATATAAGACATAAAAAAGCTGCGTAACCATAAATTCCTTAATGAGCTGTTCAGGATTCCGTCTTTTGTTTCCTCTGAGATCCCAGAAAAGACGAGGTTGTCTCTCATGCTACGTGACTGTAAGTCTAGAATTGATTCTTTCATCTCCTTATTTTCTTTATTCACAGTTTCGAGTTTATCTGTCAGGGCTGAAACAGATTGGCGGAGCGAGTTATTTTCTATCTGCTCTTGGCTGAACTCCAAACTCACTCGTAACTGCATGATTTCAATCCTGGATCCTGGAATCCGAGCCTGAGAGCTTCTCGTTAATTGAGATTAAGACGTCACTAACCTCAGAGCTGGTAGGCTTTTCCGGAGAGGAATGTGCGGAATCCGATTCTCTGCTTTGTTTGGATGGAGCAGATTTAAGTTTTCTCCATTATACTCACTGTATCAACGTCAGCTGTAACGCAGAATCGGTTAAAGTAGGCTTCAGTGTAATCCTCCAAATCTTCCAGGGTGATATGTTTTAACTATTGGCTAGTAATGTGTTAAAGATCTCGAGTTTTTTTCCCCTCAAAATAGTTAAATAATTTTGACTTGCGTGTGTATTTCTAGCAGCGGCTGCCATCTTGGATTTCTTGCACTGGCGGTCTGGTCTCACGATCACCATCAGCATCACGTTCTCACTTCCTCAGATCCTCAGATCTATGGAAGTATTTCTGTGCCACCTGAGTTTGAATACGAATTTTTAAGATTGAAATTTTTCAGCATCAAAATCAGACTTTGAATTTTAAAAAGCATCAGATTTCTAGCACTGAATTTTTTTTTGCCTCTTAATTTTTTAAAAAAAATAAATTCAGTGTTAAAAAAATTGTTGTCTTAAAATATTCAGTTTTTCAAAATTCAACATCTGAATTGAGACAGGGATCGATTGCTTCTCCCTGGTGACCCGGATGTTGAGTCTGGTTCTTTTTACACTGAATTTTTTTGAGGTTGAATTTTTTTACACTGAATTTTTTGAGGTTGAATTTTTTACACTGATTTTTTTTTTTTAGAAATTGAATTTTTTTACACTGAATTTTTTTAGGTTGAATTTTTTACACTGATTTTTTTTTTTTAGAAATTGAATTTTTTTTACACTGAATTTTTTTGCGGTGTTGAATTTCTTTACATGTTGAATTTTGAAAAACTGAATATTTTAAGACAACAATTTTTTTTAACACTGAATTTATTTTAACAATATAAAAATTCAGAGGCAAAAAAAAATTCAGTGCTAGAAATCTGATGTTTTTTAAAATTCAAAGTCTGATTTTGATGCTGAAAAATTTCAATCTTAAAAATTCGTATTCAAACTCAGGTGGCACAGAAATACTTCCATACAGATCACCCTGTATGTTAGACCTCATCCCAACCAAACTGTATATAATCCTACCTCATTAAGTCCTAATGAACTAATTAATATCTCATTATGAACTGCTTATGTCATTTAAGCTAGCTGTTGACTCTTCAAAAAGTCCAGGCTTGATCCCAATGATTTAGCTAATTATAGACCCATTTCTAACCTCCCAGTTTATGTGCAGAATCCTCAAAAAAGTTGTCCTAAAACAACTAACTGGTCATATCCAGAGTAACAGTTTATATGATGAGTTTTAAGAAGCTAAACGACTGTACTCTGAGAAGCTCCAACACCAGTTCTCAGCTAACGACTCTGCTTCTGTCTGGAAAGGGCTGAGGCAGATCACCGACTACAAGCCTAAAGCCCCCCCCCACTCCATCAACGACCGACGCCTAGCCAACGACCTGGACCAGTTCTACTGTCGTTTTGAGAGACAAAGGGACAGTCCTGCAACCATCCCCCACAACCCCCCCCAACAGCTCCAGCTCCAGTCATCACCACCTATGCCCACCTTAATGCCCCCCCCCCCCCCTCCCCCCCCAGTGACGACTCTTTCCATCCATGAGAGAGATGTCAACAAACTCTTTAAGGGAAAAGAACCCCCGTAAAGCAACTGGACCGGATTCTATCTCCCCATCCTCCCTGAAGCACTGAGCTGATCAGCTGTCTCCAGTGTTCAGACATTTTTAACACCTCACTGGAGACCAGTCACGTCCCAGCCTGCTTCAAGACCTCAACCATCATCCCCGTCCCCAAGAAACCAAGGACCACAGGACTTAACGACCTCAGACCCGTCGTCCTGACCTCTGTGGTAATGAAGACCTTTGACCTTGTGCTCTCAAACCTCAAAGCCATCACTGACCCTCTCCTGGACCCCCTGCAGTTCACCTACAGAGCCAACAGGTGTGTAGGCGACGCTGTCAACCTGGCCCTCCACTTCATCCTCCAGCACCTGGACTCCTCAGGAACCTACGCCAGGATCCTGTTTGTGGATTTCAGCTCTGCTTTTAACACCATCATCCCTTCTCTGCTACAGGAGAAGCTCTCCCAGTTGAGCGTACCTGACTCCACCCGCAGGTGGATCACAGACTTCCTGTCTGACAGGAAACAGTATGTGAAGCTGGGAAAACACATCTGGAACTCACGGTCCATCAGTACTGGACCCCCCCAGGGCTGTCCCCACCAGTCCGTCAAGCTCCTGAAGTTTGCAGATGACACCACCCTCATCGGACTCATTTGTGATGGTGACGAGTCCGCCTACAGGTGGGAGGTTGACCACCTGGTGACCTGGTTGAGCCTTGAGCTCAACGCTCTAAAGACAGTGGAGATGGACTCTGACTCTGCTGTCACATTGACAGAACTCAGAACACTATGCGTTACATTAATGCTCAGTCTGGACTACCTGTTCATTTGCACATTTGCACATTTTCATGTCACATCACTCTTGGTCGCTGTGTCCTCAGTGCTAAAAACTGCTTGTGTATATAAATTTATATCGCAATATTTTTAGTTTACATTGTTTGTATTTTTCCCTTAATCGCATGCACCATCATCGCCACAACAAATTCCTCATATGTGTAAAATCATACCTGGCAATAAAGTTGATTCTGATTCATCCGGATTTAGGATTCATCAAAGCACTGAAACGTCTTTAATTAAAGTTGCAAATGACCTCCTCATTGCCTCTGATGGTGGTTCTTTCTCTGTGTTTGTTCTGTTGAACCCCAGTGCAGCTTTTGACACTATTGACCACAACATTTTTATTATATAGACTTGAGCACTTTATTGGGATCAAGGATTCTGCCTTTAGATGGTTTAGGTCATATTTAGTAGAAAGAGTTCATTTTGTCCACTTAAATGGTGTTCTTTATACATTCCAGTAATAGCTACGGTGTTCCACAAGGTTCTAGATTTGGGCCACTTTTGTTCACTCTTTTCATGCTTCCTATAGATACATGTCTAATATCATAAGAAATCATGACATCAACTTTCACTGTTATGCTGATGACACCCAGCTCTATTTATCTATGAAGCCCATCAGAACTAATACATTTCTGATGCTATAGGCCTGCCTCAGAGATATAAAAGTGTGGATGATGCATAATTTTCTGCTCTTAAATTCTAGCAAAACTGAATTAATAATTTTTGGCCCTGAGCAATTCAGAAATTCAGTAGCCAATAATTGAAAGTCTCTAGATGAGATCAGTTTTCCTCTCATCACCACTATGAGAATCCCCAAAGTTGATAATAACTTCTCATATAAACCAGCAACATCCTTTCCCATTCCGATGCAGAAAAACTAATGCATGCGTTTGTTCCATCAAGGCCGGACTACTGCAGTGCCATTTTACCTGCATGTCCAATACTTCAGTTGATCCAAAATGTTGTTGCCAGTTCTATCCTGTACTGCCAGGAGAGATCACATCTCTCCTGTTTTAGCTTCAAGACATTGATTCTGTTCAGTTTAGAATTCAAATTCAGAATTATCCTTATAACATATAAACCGCAAAATGGCCTGGCCCCATCTTATCTTAAAGACCTCGTTTTTCCATAACAACCTGCCAAAGCACTTCGGTCTCAGTCTGTGGAAGAATTTTTGACTGCTTGTGTGCAACACTGACTTAAAGAAAATATTTGAAAGGGAATATGGAGTGAATATGTGATGCCACTGGTGAAAAAAATCTCTGCATGTTTATTATTGTTGTAATATTATTATTATTGCTATCATTTATCTATTGTTGGAAAAAAAGAGAAGAGCCCTTGCTACAGTGTTGAATTTCCCTTCTGGGATGAATAAAGTATTTTTCATTTTCATTTCATTTCATTTATGTTCTTGATGCCACGGGTGAAAAAATCTCAGCATGTTGTCATGTGTCTCTTTCTCTGTAGGCTCACTGGGATGGACTGACTGGAAGGATCTCTTTCAACAGGTCCAATGGCCTGAGAACAGACTTCGATCTGGATGTAATCAGTCTGAAAGAGGAGGGACTTGAAAAGGTTGTGTGACTTTTCTTTTCATGTTGTATATGATTATGCACTTCATAAAGTCATGTTCAAAAGGTAGAATCAGAATCAGAATCAGATTTATTATCGTCACTGAGCCAGCGTCCCAACACAGTGAAATTTGTCTTCCCAGTACACCGTCCAAGAGAAACATACAAACAACAACAACAAATTGGACCGAGTCAACGGTGCTTGGTCAGCGCTATAAGAGCGCTATCTACCGTGTCAGAGAGTTAAGATAAGCACACCCAAGTACACCACCCCTCCGGCCAGGCACTTTTAGCAGAAGAAAATATGATCACATAGGGATGGAGGGGAAGAGGATAAAAAAGAGGTGTCTCACACCACATGTCCTTGATCAGAGGCACATTTTTGTGGGATTCACAAAAAAAAACCTCAGCACAGCATAACAAACTTATTACGAAGACATCATATGGGTCAGGAAAGAGGTGGGGGGAGGGGGAGTGTCCAGCTAAACAGTCTGTGCGCTCGCTGCGCGAAGTGCCCGTCTGTCAAGCGTGGGGGGGTAAAAACATCAGGAGCCAGCGGAGGCAGTTGGGCAGGGGGCGGGAAGTGTGTGTGTGCATGTGTATGTGTGTGCATAAGCCAGTGACCCCGGTCTGGAGCCACAGGGTGTTGTTTGGAAAGGGGAGGGGTCGGGAAGAGCGTCAAAAAGTCATATATTCAGGAGAGATTAGGTCGAAGGCCGGCCTTGGAGGCGAGCTTCGTTCAGGGGAGCAGATTCAGATAAGAGAAGAATGTTTGGGTCAGACTGACATAATTCTGTCTGCCTCAAAGTTCTTGCTGGTTCATCTTGGCGGAATAACTCCAATTGTCCGAAATACAGGTCAATTCTCCCTGAGCGGCGCTTGAATTTCTCCAGGATCGAATCCATTTCGCAGAGCTAAAACCGTCACTAGAATCACTTCCAGTTTTCGGTTCAGCTCACCAAAGCAGCATCTGATTGTTTCACAGCGCGGCCACTCCAACACACCAACGCAGCAGGTTGGGGTTGTCCAGGATGGCGCTGCCGTGTAAATTTCCCGATACAGCAGGTATCCGCCCACTCCAAACAGCAGAAATCCTGTGATCATAAACCCAATAGGTACACTTTGGTGTCCACAATGAACGGGGGGGCAGACATCCCAGATTCCATCCAAATCCTTGATGTATCCAGCCAGTGTTCCATCTGGACCGGAGGACTCCTCCTGTGTCCTGTTTTTCTCTTCGAGAAAAATTGATTATTGCATTGAGAAACCAGCTGATCAGATCCCTAATAAGAGATTTGAATATTATGCTGAGTGAGGCTCCAAAAAAGCTCAGACAAGACAAAAGAGAAGCAGCAGGGACAGATAGATGGGAGCTCACAGAGATGCGACCGCCTCCACCGAGAGCAGGAAGTGAAAAGAGAGGCTATAAGCTGATAATACTAGGCTAGTAATACTACCTCTTTAAATTCAAGGGTTTTACATGACAGGACAAAAAGGCCTAAAAGCTTAAGATTACTTTGTCATTGAGCGGAGCATCCCAGGACAACGAAATTAATTCCAGTACATCGTCCATGAAACATACAAAAACAGACAAACAAAGTAGGATATGGGACGACGGCGCACTGAGGATCCGGCCAGGTGCCAAGCGTTACCTTTCATTAGATAAGAAAGTTAGGTCACCCAAGGAGAGACAAGAGAAAAAAAAAAGTATCTCTCAAGATGTGTTGTGGGATTTAAAAAAAAAAAAACCTCAGCATAAACAACCATAGCACAAACGCACTCAAACTAAGACATATCCAGCTCAGTCCATCTCGCTGATGAGTTCAAAAATCATCACTAGCCTAAAATTCAGATCAGGAACTGCATCCAGTTTACGATTTAGCTCACCAAGAATTGCAGGCTGAGTCTTCACAGCCCGACTTAATCCAACACACACAGCAGGCAGGTTCACGGTGTCCAGAATTAGCAGCTGCATTTTCCAAATTATTCGATACACCAGATATCCACCAACTCCAAACAGCAGTTGAATTTCAATAGCTACACATCTTCAGCATCCTCGATAAACAGAGTAGCCGTACGTGTCAGCTTCCATTTCCTCCAGGAATCCATGACAGAGGGCTCTCTGTAACCTGTTTTCCTGTCGGGAAAATTTGATCAATTGTATTGAGAGACCAGCTGATCAAATCCATGGTTGAAGAATAGAATAGAATATTATGCTGAATGAGGCTCCAAATACAGCACAAGACAAGACAGAGAGCAGCAGGAGGGCAGATAGGGAGGGAGAGGAAGCATCCACCAAGAGCGGGAAAAGAGAATTATGGCTTGTTGGGCCACACCATGTGATTACAGAGACCGCATGGTTTTCCTGAGACAAAGAAGGACAAAAGGGAATCATAAAACTCAAATCCCCAGCGTCCTTGGCAGTTTCCTTCACCCCTAGGGGAACTGATGTCACGGCCTCTCATGGCTGGGGACCCCTTTTCTGTCTGCCTGGAGTGCCAGATTGTTTTTCTGTTTTTTTCTGTATATTCTTTTGTTGTCAGTTTCGTCTCTCCATGTCTCTAATGCTTCCTGTCCTACTTTGAAGGTCTGTCTTGTCTCCGTTGTTTTCAGCTTTGCTTCCTTCCCCTTGTCAAGCCTGATTGTTCACACCTGCCTCTCGTTTGTTCCTGTGTGTATATAAGTCCTGTCACTCCCTTTCAGTTGGCTGTCCATTGTCGTCGCTATTCCCTGCATGTCAGTCTGCTTGTCCTCTTGTTCCATGGTTGCCTTGAAGTCAAGTTAAGTTTGTATTTTTGAGTTTTTGCATTTTGGACTTTTGTATTTTGTGAATTTTTGAAGTTTTTGAACTGCGTCCTTTTGTTAAATAAATACCTTTAGCTTTTTTTGAACCTCCTGCATTTGGGTCCTCCTTCCACACCCCCACCCTTGTGACATTTTCTCCCAGCGGGGGTTCCCAACCAAGGCGTACCGCAACCCGACAGCCTTAAATACTGCGAGCTCTTCCAGCTCGGTCTCTTGCTCCCTCTCTTCTCCTGTTCGGATCTACTCCACACCACCCAAAGCATCCTTTCTCGGGCCTGCCCCGGCCCATCACTGCTACCAGCCAGCAAGTAATCAGTGTGTTAATCAGTATGTTACCGGCAAGGCAAGGCAAGGCAAGTTTATTTGTATAGCACATTTCGTGTACAAGACCATTCAAGGTGCTGTATATACTCATACTCAGGTCTTCAATGGCACTACTTCCGTCATAAACAGCCACAAAGTTTTTCT
>JAGFBZ010002168.1:0-97229 GCA_018398805.1 Hirundichthys speculiger | reverse complement strand
TTATGCCACATTTTTTACATCATATACATTTTAAATAAAATAAATGTACATAAAAGTTCATTTGAGATTATTTGTAAAGCACCAGTTCAGAACAAAGCACCTTACACAGAAAGGAAAAATGGTGCAGTACAGTTTAGTTAACTACAGTCGAATTTGTTGCAATCCATTTAGAACCCTTTTTTACTCCAAATTCAAAGTTCATATGATGCTACTTCATTAAAAAAAAAAAGCCCAGCTAAGGATCCCGACATACTGCATTGAGTCTTTACTTTGGCGTAATCCACTGTCCTAAATCATGTCATTGTAAAAGCTCATAAATCCTGGCAGGGTACAACCTGGACAGGTCATCAGTTCATCGCAGGGCCACAACGGAGACAAGCAAGACAAATGACAATGCACTCACACTCTATACTCCTCCATTGAGACGTGGGTGTCTTACTACATAGCTTTGATGGAAAGGGGTTTCCAAGATAGGGCTTTTTTTCTGAGTTCTTAATATTTAAAAAAAAAAAAAAAAAGTTGTGCCATGCATTTCAGGGAATTCAGACACACGTAACAGTTTTTCCTCCGTTTTTCTTTCTGTACCTGGATAAATCCTTTTTTGAAATGTCTGCTTGTTATTTGTCACAACGGCCCATATGGCATTAATCACCAATCAGTTTACCAATCCTGATGAAAGTTTGATGGAGAATCCCAACGGAATGATGAAATGAACAAAAGGAAGATGATAAGAGGGTGTCTGTACACTTTAACAGGTGGTTTGGACATCAGATGGGACTCCTTCAGCATCATGATTAGGTGAATATGTAGTGGAGGATCAATCAGGGCTGTATGAATTACAGCCTTAACAGGGAATGACAGACATTTTCAAAATAGGAGTTTTGAAGGACAGGGATCATACTTCTTTTTTTTTTTTGAGGGGGGTTGGGGCAAGAGGATTATTGGATCAGAGAAGTGATGTCAGACTAATTGTCCACATGAGACAAATTATCACCAATTTCACTTCATTCCTAAATCTAACTCCAGAGAGGAGGCTTTAATGCTCCAGTTTTGTTTCATTCCTCATGCTTTGCTCAAACTAATCAGCTGTTTTCAAAAGTCAATTTCTTTATTTGTCAATTTCTTCACATCTACTTGGCATACAAAGGAATCGAAATCAAAAATGCGTTTTTGCTATCCCCTGTGTTGACATCATCAAGCTAAGGCTTTTACATACATTCTTAGCGTACACAGTAAATCTTCCACAGCTTTACAATACCGGGACTTGTTTTGTGAGTTATTTTGCCATGTGGGTCTTTGTCTAAGTTGGTGCCATTTCCTCCCAGAGAGTATCCTGCTGACATCTACTCCTCTGGTAAACAACACCAAGCTGTCCCAAGGATGTAAAAGAAATTCGGACTCATCAGACCTGGCCACCTTCTTCCGCTGATCCATTGTGGAGTTTCCTGACATGTCCCTTTAAAGGGCTTTCTGTGATGCTTTCCGTAATAGCCAGAATTAAGGTTTTCATCTAGCCGTGGCTACAGTTATATAAAAACTACACGACCGTGGCTTTTGTGTGGGTTTTTGGTCACCTCATGTGCAAGGATATGTCTCCTGGTAAATGGAAATTTTTCACCTGTGGTTCAGATTTAACCACTGCATAGAGGGAAAACTACAAGACCTCTCTTTTTGGAAATTGGCCTGACCCCAGTGGTGTAGGAATCACAGTCAAAATTGCACAGAGATACTTTCTCTGCCCAATTTTTGTGCTTCAGCTTTAACAAGTGACTTCATACTGCTGTCTAAGAGTTCCCACCTCACTGATGGCCACGTTATTCATGTTTCATGATATTCAATCCAAGGCATCTCACCTACTCTAGTAATATGGTTAGGATTTTATCAGTATCTGTACAATACCAATTATCTATATTAATGCTTCTTGAAATTCTAATTGATGGTACTCTATATTTTAAAATAAAATATAAAGACATTGTTAATATGAAAAGATTCCTACAGATATCTGGGTGTTCAGCTTGGGCTTGGCCAACTTGGTGCATTTCTGTTATTTTTTAAAGTAATAAAAGACTTTTGATACTTCCACTTGTATGCCACCATCTATAATTTAACTTCATCTCCTTAATGTGTACTCCTTTTCAAACATTTACAAAATAATTACTCAAATATAAGAAGCAGAGCTGCGAAGGGCCAAAAAGTGTCCAATAAACTATTTTCTGTGGGAATTGTGTAAATACTCCAGTTTGGAATCAAATGATATGTAGCTCTGTTCTATAGAATAAGATTCAGAAAAAAACAACCTCTGAAACACTAATGTGATGTTATATGCAGGTAAATACTGTAATTAGCTAAACAACTGGAATATTCTGGATTGCTAAATAATTTGCAACTGATGCTGAAGTCAAAGAATAGAAAAAAAGGCTAGATGACTAGATCAGTGGTTCTTAAAAGTTTAATATTGCATACCACCTGAGAAACTGTTCAGCTCTCTGAGTACCACCAATTTTAAAATATAGCCATATATGCCTTCTCAATTAGCTTCGAAACACACAGGAGATATGTTTATTCCTTATTGTGGTTATTTATTACCTGAATTGTAACCTTACTAAATCAGACATTTATAACTCTCTCCAACAATTCTCACATACTCATACTCTCATCCAGAGCAAAATAAACTTACTCAGAAGTTGTTACATCTGCACTGTAACTGAATATGCAACAAATATTAATTTAAAAGACACAATTATAATTATCTCAAGCTACACATTTCATTTGAAACGTATTTATAATGCATTGTATGTTCCCGATTTATTTTTTCAATGGAAATGTGGGAAAAATGTGCAAAGTCATGACCTTCCCCGCATACCACCAGAGAACGGTCGCTAACCACTGGTGGTACACGTAGCACAATTTGCGCACCACTGGACTAGATGAACCCTTGTCAGTCTGCATGCTAAGACAAAGTATAATATTTGTTATATGATAACAAAAAAAAAAAACAACTAGCTAGTAGCAGGCAGAAGCAACAGCCTTATCGTAATGGGATAGCTAGCACCATGGTAGCTAGCCTCTCAAACTGTCATTGAATTTGTATTTAGCATATCTGGCTAGCTAGCAACTGAATAAACATTTTTATTTGTTAAACTCTAATGCCATGGATCACATATATTTATTTTATTTTCTAAATACACAATTTTGAGGTAAATCGTTGAATTTTTCTGTGATTATTAGCTGGAGAGGAATTTTTACCACATGTGTATTTAATGGAACATTCTAGAATAAAACAAAAAACCGTAAAATGATCCAAATCGAAGTCGGATTGACTTTGAACCGAATATGCATTGGTAGAAAAATGCTAACAATATTAGCATTTGTGGTAGTCGACCCATGTAAAATTCAATAAATTATCAACAAATTGCTATTTTAATCTAAGATGAGAGACAAAATGTCATTCCACTTAAATGATAGTGTGGGTAAGTTCCCTACACACCAAGCAAGGACATTTTTATTTGTAAATGTATAAAAAGTGTATAAAAAAGCATTTTTATCTGGTTGCTGACATTTTGACACATACAAGTCAGTTACCGATGTTGCACAAACAACTATTAATAGACACAACAGGACAACTGTTTGGCTTCTTCTTTGATTGAACTGGATTGCTACTAATACAAGGGGTTGTTTTAACTCTGATGTTCCTTTAACTGATGCAACTGTTGTTCTCCCTGTAGTGAATGCAAAGTCATAAATGTGCTACAACGCTAAGTGAGTAGGACAGTGACTGCCAGAGATCCTCGGTCCATCTGTGGTAACTAATTAAGTCAGTGTCAGAAGCTAATTAGAAAGGGGAGAAATGTGGAAATGCCAGATGCTGAATGTTTAAATCAATCAGACTGGAATATTGGGGTAGCTTGTGCAAGTTAAGCTAGTTTCAGTGTTGTTTAGTGGTTCTTTCTTTTATGTGTGCTGTATTTGCTCATGCGTATCTGCCTTCTAAAACCGTATATACTGTAATCTACTGAAAGCACAAGGCTTAAAAAGTAAAGAGCTTTCCCCATTTCCGTTATTTCCCCTCTCTTGTGGATCAATTGTGCAGAAAATAGTGATAAGTAAGATTTTTTTTTTGTTTGTTTGTTTGTTTTCCCCACCTGGGTACTAAAAGTTTCCACCATTAATCATTACTGCAGCCAAGACGGTCTCACTCTTGTGAGCTGGTAAAACCCCACGCACCCACGCAGTCAGAAGTAAAGACACAGGAAGTGCTACAGTACCTGAAATTAATATTTGCGCATATTGCACTCAGACACCCAGACAGGCTCAGGGAAAAATAAATACAAACATATTTAAGCTCCATAGAGAGCCATTGAACGCTCAGCTTGATATCGGCAAGGCAGGCACAGCGGAAAAGCTAATCCAGGGGTGTGTGGATGGGGGGGGGGGGGGGGGCGCCGTTGAGTGCGCTAACACACAGTAACACGAGCAGTCATTAGGTAGAGACACAGAAATAAAGTGGAGTAATTTGTCGCAGATGGGCAGTTCTTCAGATTATTGATGTTCTCAATTAAAAACGGCAACAAAAGGAGAGATTGCAGTAATGTGTCAGTCAGGTAAAACATGAGATGCTTTTTCCAGTATTTTTTTTTTTTTATTCACACTTAAAACCTTCATTCAACAACATAACGCAAATGTGTTTCAAGTGCTTTGGCGTTAAACTCATTATTTCAAGATTTAGAGCTCAAACACAAAGACAGCGTTGCTGAAAATAAGAGATTAAATCTTATCTTTGTATTACACAGACATTCATGACTTTGAATTAGGTTTGTCTATTAAATATCAGTCATGCTTTTATATCTCAGCACTACTGCTTTGATCTACCTTCAGATACTGATAAATCGAGGACAGTTCTCTAAATTTTTAAGGTGGACACGTAGCCAAACAGCAAAAACACTGTTTTTTTCTCTCTTTTTTTCCTCATTAATGGAAGTCACTAATCTGGAAAAAGTTGCCATTGCCATCCTGACACAATGAGTCATAACATTGTCTCGCCTGAATACATATAATGAAAGCGAATTAGCAGCTTTGTTGTGGTGGACACAGTCATGAAGACTGAAAAAAAATGAATTCAGAGAAAGATTTAGAGAGAAAAAATGAAACAAAAACTTGGTTAGGTACAGGAAAATATATGGACCCTGTTTATACTATTTCCCCTGAGTGAGTTTTGATCTCAGCGTAAACTACAGAACGTGTCTGAGGACCCGATCACTTGAAAAACATTCAGAGGTGGTCTGGGCCCCATGTGACCACAGTCTTTAACTGTATAAATGCAATGCATTCTGGTCCACATCAAAGGGGCTGCCTACATATATGATGTCCTCAGTGTAGGCGGAGAGATGTACTTATTCAACAGTGTCACGTTAATATATTCCATTTTGGTTTCAATTCTTTGCCTCCTGTTATCTTCTGTGTTTTTGGGTGTTTTCTGATTGCTGTTAATGTTACAGATGTGTGGTTTATTTGTTGAATAAAGCTGGAAAAGAGAATCTAACATACAGGGAGGGTGGTCATCTTGTCTGTCCTGGTGACTGCATGGTGAAGCACATTGCTGGATTTGGTCTTTGCAGGCAGAAATCATGTTAACACCAGGTGTGAACAGACAGTTTGAGCAGTCCACCTGTGATGGTTTTGCTCAGGATGGATTTTAAAACCAAACACCAGTTGGAAGCAGGGTCTTGGTTCTCAGCAGACCTGGTTTGTGTTACCTTCTGAATAGAACCGCATGGTCAGTTGAGTAGAGGCTTGTTTCTTTTCTTTAAAACGCATTGATGTTTTTGTAGGATTCTGTACATTTGAAACATCTGTACATTTACTACAATTACACGTTGATATTAAATGTTAAGTGTTCACAGGTAGCTGAATTGTCCCAAATTCCCCACTGAATCTAAATGAAAATGGTAAGGATGGATGGATGGATGGATGGTATTTGTCAGTTGAGTATTTTCTTGAAAGACTGCTAAAAATGTTGACGGTTTGTTACGCATGAGCATCCTGTTTTTTTGCAGCCAATCAAAAACTTTCCTAAACTTTAAATTTAAGCATAGCTGGCATGAAATCGTGGGTGCAGCTGGCGGGGACCATTATTGTTATCTAATCCAAGCCATCTTTGCACAGCAAAATCAGCATACTCAAATTAACACTCTTAGATTTGATTTCAAAACTTTGAAGTGTGTATATGGGTCCACACCACAAAGAGTTAATTTAACTCTTTTTTTGGAGAGTTAGTACCTTAACACTAACTTAGTGTAATTATTGACTCTTTTTGGAGTTAAAATTTAACACTTCTGAACACTCGTGTTACTTTATCTCAATACTTTTTTGTAGTTTTAGACATTAACTCTTTTGGGATTGTTGGTAAACTATACAAGTGTTACAGTCATTTTAACACTGTAAGGTGTAAAATTAGCTCTTCTGAATTACTAAAAAAAATACTTAGAAAAAAAGGTTTGCTAAAAATAATGCCATCATGTTTAGTTGAAACTCATTTATTTCAAACATGCACCACAAATTAACATTTAAAACACTTTAAAACATGTGACAATAGGGTACAATGTATGTTCTCTCACTTTTTAACAGCTCACAACCGACAGACTGCTTATTCAGCGTTAGCTTGCGTAGCTGAGTTAACAACACAACAAAAATACGGTCTGAAACTTTTTTACCATAGCAGATACAGTCTTTACCATCAAATTACAAGTTTTAGCAAACCAAATGACGAACTAAAATCATCACTGCTTAGCACGGCTAATGTGGCAACATAACTTTACCATGAGTGTCTCGTCATTGAAAACAGACCAGGTGCCAGAGGGGTAATATTAATATCAAAACCTAACCCAAGCATAATTTTACTTCATGAACAATGAACAAAACCACAGTGAAACGCACAGCCTGTAGCACAGCTTAACGAGAGGCTCCTCAGTCGGTATGTCACTCCTGTCGCTGTGTAGCACGGTGGGGGCGGGGTCTGATTTACACTTTAAGTGTCACATCCACGTTTCGAATTAAGAGTTAAATAGTTCAGAGTTGGCATTACTACATTGACACTTACAGATTTCATCTGAAGACACTTTATTTTGACGCTTTGTTTTGACTCCAACTATTTGTAAACTTAGAGTTACATATAAGGGATTTGACTCTATTCAGAGTGGAATTAACTCTGCTGTTGCTTAGATTTCACCAACACCAGAAATATAACTTTTCAATTTGCTGTGTGATTTCTTGGAGGGAGGAGGACCTGCATTACATCTGGTTTACCTGGAAATTCTACCAACTACCAGCTGACGACCAACTTAAAAACTCACCTCACAACAACAAACCTGTAACTTTGTTTGGGGCTGTTGTGGCAGCTCAAAGCTGTTAGACAGACTTCAAAATAGGCACACTCCATTGAAGAAAAGCCAGAGTAAAACTTCTGACTGCACCTCCAAAATCTAGTTGCTATGAACAGAGTTGTAAATTCAAGGTTAAGGAAGTGAGATTTTGTAGGATCCCCGCAACGTTTTCATCAAAGCATGTTACAGAGATTTCATTAATACCTCAAGAAATCATCAGTTTTTGAAAGAAGGGGGCCAAAAAATGTCTCCTTTTAAAGCCAACTCAAAGCTAAAAGTAACTATATGATATGAGTGAAAGCTCCCAAATGGAATACTAAAAATGGCATTTTCCACCCCACTGAATACAGAAATGTGGCATTAGGCTATCCGAGCAGAAAGAATCAAAAGTTGGTGCTGTGGGGATAAAGCCTTGAACTAATCGCATTTGAGCAGCTTTGGCTGTACATTTCTCTCCATAAAATGAATATAGATGTTTCTCCTTTCGTGAGAAAGATTCAATTAAGTACATGTCCACTGGTACTTCTCTTGGTTGCCCGTAACATATCACTTGTTAAACACTCTTCCACCACTTGATAGTACCTTGACAGCAAACGTGTGTTTTTCCAGATTACCCAAGATCCTCTCATCTTCATGCATAACACAAACAGGTGGACAACACTCACACAGGAACTTCATCAAATAGCACTTCAGAAGTCCATCTCTGGTTTGATATGAGTGGACTTGAATTGGCATGGCATGCTTAGCACATAGATTTTACAGTGTAGATATAATGATGTAATCTGAATATAAATTGTTGTTTCCGAAGCAAAATCAGCACTGCCCTATTTAGAGCTTCAGTGCACTTGTGATCTGTTTAGATTAAGAGAAAAACCACAAATTATTTCCAAATCATATTTGCGAGGGAAAGGGACATGATTGTACAGAGTAAATGTTTGCAAGCAGCTTTTGAAATGACTGTGACAGCAGGCAAAGCACTGCCAATGCAACATGCAAATAGCAAAATGAGGAACCCACGTCGTTGGCGACTATTTTAGGTGCAAACCTTGAACTCCTGCCCACCAAGACGTGTGGGGACAGAATTGGATAGATCCCTTCCCAGGTGAGGGGCGAATTTCTAATCCTGACATTTTGTGAGGCCAGACCGACACACACAAGCTTGCCCCCCGTGGGACCGCTCGCTAGAAGGGCCCATCCAATCTGTCAGCACATTCTCCTCTGCCTTCACTCGATGAGACAAAAAGAGAAAGCGACAGAACAACACCAGACAGTCTGTCATACACTGGTACATAGTTCACTGGCATAATAGACGTTTTATAGCCAGCACATCTGCAGTGGCCTTACCAGGTGCATGGTTTTACAATACATATAAGGCAAAACAAATCCAAACAATTTGCCAGCCTGGTTATTTAAAGAAATAAATATGGTTTAAAGCCAGAAACATGCCAAACCTAACCACTTAATCCACCTGTGGTCAACTCTGTGGTACAGTGATGGGCAAGTTCACTTTCTACACGAACTAGTTAAGTTCATAGTTCACAGAAATTAAAATGAACTAGTTCAGTTCACCATTTCAAAAAAATGAACTAAAAAGTTCAATTTTAGTTTTTTTTTTTTTTATTATTCTTTTTTAATGTTGCTGCGAGCAATTATTTGTAAAAATGATTGCCGCTGCCCATATACTACACCACCACAAACAGCAATTATTTTATCAGTCGAAAACTATTGGTCCAATTCGGAATCCTTAACCAACCAGGGTTCACATTAGCATTGAAGGGACAGACCATGTAAAACTGTAATTTCCCTTTTAGCTTCTCCTTCACAGCCCACTGAAACCTTTAATCACAACTGTGATCAACATACAGGACAAGGAATATGATCTGATATTAATGTAAGGGGTCAACAAATAAGGTGACACTTGTCATATTAAGTTAAGATGACAGTAGAATAACACTTAACTGGTTTGTTTTATTATTTATTAATGTTTTTTTAATCATGTCATGAATATTTTACAGTAATTAAAAACATATTTAAAAAAGATCGAGGATTTAAAACCCATTTGTTTAATTTTAATGACCTCTCACAGCCCACCTGCAGTCCCACGACGGCCCACCAGGGGGCCGCGGCCCACACTTTGGGAATCACTGCTCTACAGTATATTAAAAATATGAGGAAAAACTTGCTGCCAAATGGTCTTTATTATAATACAAAAATAAGTACTTAAGGTGGAAAAATGTTTTTGTGCCCCATTTCAATATTTCAGTTCACGTTCACACAAAATATGAACTAGTTCGTGCACTTTTCGTCAATGAACGCGTTCAGGTACAACACTGTCTGTGGTGCAGTGCACTAAAGGGTCCCATATTATGCTTTTCCTGACTTTAAATGGTTCAAAATAGATAAAAACTTTAGCATGCCCAGGTTTCAGGCCATCTATGTACACAATTGATTAAGCTGCAAAAAATTGTATGTCTACTGAACCATTAGACGGTCCATGTCTGCTGAACAGACTTAACCCCATTTGGTCTGGAGCACAACATGTTCTCAGAGCTATAAAAGGGAATTTTATGAGATGTGCACCATTTGTCTTTTCCATGTACTTTTAAAAGGATATAATGGAAGGTTTTATATGACAGAAGGAAGGGCAGGGACAGATGAACGTGGTTTTTGTTGAAAACTTATTACCGTTATAATAAACTAAGAGAAATGGTCATCACAAGACATTGGTCGGATCTGAAATAGTTTCTCCGTGGGGAACGGACGCTACGTTCCCAGTTGCGCCGTAAACTGTAAAGTTTTGTGGGTTCTTATAAAGAAATGAGATTACAGCAGTTGAATCCCATCAACCAGCAAAACACTGGATGGATTTAATGCATTATCTCTGCCTGAAGGAAGCTTTATTGCCAGTGTTCTCACAGATGACATGCACCCTGATCCATAATAATGATTGCTGCCTGTTGTGGCAATTATTGCTAGATGAATGCAAGCATGTATTAACCCCGGGAGTCTACTGCAGAGGCACAAACAAACACATTATTTTAAGGGGCATAAATAGGCAGACCTGTGTTTTTTTTTTCTTTATCTGTATGCTCAATTTAATTTTGTCCACTAAAAAACACTTCCTGCAGGGCCTGTGCTTATTTTATGTGCTGATGTATGAACACTGACGTAGTTTTGCCTCCGAGATCACATGATGATGAGTTGCACTTTGATTAATTCACACTCAGAAATAAAATTAGAACTGTGTCTCCCAGAATTAAGCTTTCACTCTCGCGAGCCGTCTTCTATTAGCATGCAGAGTTATTTCCCCTCCCTGCTTCTTCTGATGTGCCACTTGGTTCTTGCAGATTTTGTTTCAAAGGCTAGACCTGAAAGCCTCTGAAAGAGAAGTTGGATCAGAAATTATTTCCAATCTGTCGCCCAAGAAGGCAGCGCATATGCATGTTCATTTAAAATTAAATGGAAATATTAAAGGAGAGGTTAAAAGAGACATATTATAGCCTTTTTTTTTTCTCTTTTTTGCCCCAAAAGTTGATGCAGTTTCTTGACATCAAATGTCTGTGACATAGTTGGGTAAAAATACAACAGTGAAACTGTTGAAAAGTGTCCTTTCCAGTCATGTGATTACAGCTTCCTTCATAGCTTCTGTTTTTTTTTTTTTTTTTTTTTTTTTTGGGGGGGGGGAGGAATAGCTTCTCTCATCTGGATCTCTGATGTCACGTCAGATCTGAACAGTTCTCTGAACTTCTGAATGACATTTTTGGATTTCTAGAAATAACAGATAGGTGCTACATTCGCAGCAAATCAAGGGGAGATATATGCAAATCATACCTATAGGTGGACTGCCAGTTGCTAGGTGACCAAAGATGTTTCCAGGATGTGTTTAGTAGATGTGAACAAGCTTGAAGTTGTGAATTTGGATGCTTGCTGTATCTTTAAAAAAAAAAAAAAAAACCTGTCAAAAAGCTCTGGTGTTAGTTGCATTAATGATGAGGAGGTGATGAATTGCAGCAAAGAGGAAGCGGTGAGGAAGATTAAGGCTCAGCCAGGAGCTGCAGCTGTACACTGACATTTTCATGTGTATTTAAGGCTGAATTGGGGGCGATCCGACAGTTTTCTGGGGAGAAAAGCACTAACAAAAAAAGTTTTCTGTGAAAGTATCATCACATTTCTACCACATTTTAAACACAACTGTTAATCCAAGGTTGTTGTCCACATCAAAGATTTCCTATTTATAACCTGCTGTGTCTTTTAATTTGTATCATTCTTGGGTGCACAGCTCTATCGTCCAACACAAGCTTAGCTCTAGAAAATCCTTGCAAATTAATACTGTTCCAGGTTCCTATTTCATGATAACATTCAAATGGAAGTTTGACAAAAACAGTTGCTACAGGCCTGAAAATGAACCCCAACTACAAGACTTTCTTGGTGCAAGCAAGAAAAATTACCCAAAAGCTCAAATGTAGTATAATATTTCATAGTCTTTGTCTTAGTCGCTTTCTTTGAGGCCACCAAGACCTGAAATCATGTTATTTAGCAAGTCGTTATGATTTTCAGGGTGCAAGGACATTGCAGTTCCACAACAAAATAGAATTACCCAGCTGTCCCATTTATGTTTCAACCCAACTTCACATCGTGATGCATTTGCTGTGCATTGGACGAGAGTTCTGCAAAGCTGTATGACTGATCTATAAAGAGGCACGTGCTGCAGAAGTGGGTGGAGACGTATATTCTACTTCACTGAGTAGTGATATGCTGCCATCATCCCATAATATACTGTAAACCTCTCAGATTTCTGAGCTGAGAAACCAAAGCCTGAAAACCGCTCCTTTATGAAAAAGAAAATAAAGTAAAATCAAACATAATTATGCTTCAGTTGTGAGAATATTTTGATTTTCTATCCAACCATCCGTTTATTTATAGACGTTTCATCCTGTGCAGAGTTGAGGGTGGCCTGGAATCTGTCCCAGCATACTTTACATTCCAATTTACTTAATGAAAGCTTGATTAATTACTGTGGCACGACTTCTGTTTGTTGAAGTACAGCTCCATAAAAGAAATAACAGGACCATATGTTCATTATTATAATTAACTATAAAAAGCAAGATTTTCCCTATTAGAATAATAACAGAGGAGAAAACATACATTGGTTACAGTATGTCCTTTCAGTTTCTGTATCAAAGAAAGAGAGAAAGAAAGAAAATAAAACCTAACAATAGTTAATTAGAAACCTGAATCATTCAAAAAATACAGAGAATATTTTTGCTACTTTTGAAATTGCAGAAGCATCTGCTGACAGCATCTGTGATGTAGACTTATGAAGAGAACTGGATAAGTATCTTTGACGTCACCAACAGGTTTATAAAGAGTGGTTTTGAAGCTATGGATGGATGTGATGTTGGCAGGAACTGACTCTGAACAACTTTAGTTACTCTAAAGACGAGGTGGAATTAATAAGTCTGGAAGTCAGTCATATCAACCCCAGTTATTAAAGCTAGCTATTTAAGATCAGCTCATACCAAACTAAGATGGTAATTATTGTTTCTTTACATTCATTATGATCAATCCATCCTTTTCAGATGTAGCTGATATAACTTTTCAGATGAAACTGAAATGACATCGGAACAATGTCCTCTGGAGCTACCACAGGTCTGTTAGTTCAATTTAAGGCACAAAAAGCCATATTAACTTTAAAATGAAATTGATTAAGCTTCTTCAGTCCTTAATTCACAGCTCAGGTTCATTGAAAAAGTTAATCACTAAGAACCTAAAGTAGTGAACCCTAAAGTAGGGAGCTATGTTGTCAGGGTCGGATCACCCAAGCCAAACTGGTCCAGGGGGATGGGGCAGACTAAGTGCGATTCAATTGACACCTATGGACAAAGTTAAAACAAGAACTCAATGTCCCTTGTCTGACCAGGGTCAGCAGGGCCATACCCTTGAGCCAGGCTTGGGGGAGGGGCTCCTTGGGGAGCGCCTGGTGGCTGGGCCTTTGTCGGGCTCAGCCTGTACAAGTTACATGTGTTCACCTCCACGTGGGCTCACCACCTGCAGGGAGGACTGTAGGGGTCGGGTGCTTTGTGTTTTGGGTGGCAGCCAAAGGTGTGGGACATGAAGTGCTGACCCCGGCTGACCAAACTGGCCATTGGGACACTGGCCCTTCAGCTTGGAGCCTTTACATTAGGCTTTTCCCCAGTAGATGAGAGGGTAGCTTCCCTGCGCCTTCAGGTCAGGGAATGGGCTCTGACTGTCAACTGCGCTAACCGAATGATAGTTCAGAGTACCCAGCCTTCTTGGAGTCCTTGGCAGTGGTGCTGGAAGGTGCCCCTAATGTGGACTCCTTTATTCTGCAATGACAGTGGTATCTGGAGGAGTGTGACTGGGAGGAACGGCCTCTCTGATCTTAACCCGAGTGGTGTTTTATTGTTGGACTTCTGTGCTTGTCACAATTTGTCCATAACAAACACCATGTTCAGACATAAAAATAACTTAAACGCACGTGGCATCAGGACACTCTTGGCTGTAGATCAATGACTGACTTTATAGTTGTATCATCAGATTTGTGGCTGTATGTTTTGGACGATCGGGTGACGAGAAGGTTAGCGTTAGGAGAATACTGTGATCCTGTTGGCACCATTGATTGGGGATCTTCAGCTCTCGCTGGAGCGGTTTGCAGCTGAGTTTGAAGCGGTAGGGATAAAATCAGCACCTCCAAATGTGAGACCATGGTTCTCAGTTGGAAAAAGGTAGAATGCCTTCTCCAGGTCGGGAGTGAGGTTCTGCCTCAAGTGGAGGAGTTTAAGCATCTTGGGATCTTGTTCATGAGTGATGGAAGAAAGGCGCAGGAGATCGACAGACTGATTGGTGCAGCGTCTGCTGTGGTGGTGACTCTGGGCTAGGGTTAGGATTAGGGTTAGGGCAAGGCTCTCTGTTTACCGGTCAATCTTTGTTTCAACCCTCACCTATGGTCACGAACTGTGGGTGGTGATGGAAAGAATGCGATCGCAGATGCCAGCG
Source organism: Hirundichthys speculiger (assembly GCA_018398805.1). NCBI lineage: Eukaryota > Metazoa > Chordata > Actinopteri > Beloniformes > Exocoetidae > Hirundichthys > Hirundichthys speculiger. Next base: position 82,833 of record JAGFBZ010002168.1, on the reverse strand, counting down.
GCTGATATGAGTTTTCTCTGTAGGGTGGCTGGACTCTCCCTTAAGAGTTAGCATGAGAAGTTCAGTCATTCGGCAGAGACTCAGAGTAGAGCCGCTGCTCCTTCACATCGAGAGGAGCCAGTGGAGGTGGTTCGGGCATCTGGTTAGGATCCTCCCTGGAGAGGTGTTTCAGGCATGTCCAACTGGGAGAAGACCAGGAGGCAGACCCAGGACATGCTGGAGAGATTATATCTCTCTGCTGTCCTGGGAGGTCTGGGCATCTTTTTGCTTAAACTGCTGCCCCTGCAACTTGATTGTGGAATAAGCGGAAGATAATGGATGGATGGATGGATGGAGATGTAGTTCCTTGTTCTGTGATGGAGTAGATTGCAGATTTGGTAACAACAGGCTGTTTCAACATGAAATGTTGTGAAGATGTGCAAGATCCATGAAAAAAAAAAAAAAAAAATAGACCAAAACCAAGAGGTAGGATTGGCTTTCTGGTGATTGATGGTGTCCATGCATGAGAGCAGATGTGAACCTGAAATGAGCCACATATTGGAAGAATACCTTCATGCCTGTTGCATACGTTATGAGTGTGCACGAGAGGGGAGACGTGTACAGAAATACACAAAACCACTACCTGCCTCTGTGGAATCTTATACATAAAGGAGATGGAGATCAAAAAGCAGGATCAGCAGAGCCGATCTCCGTTTGACTGTTTCATATTCCGTTTCATCCTCCACCCCCGACCGCTTCCTTCTCTCATTCCCGGAGCCCATCTCCTCTTCTGTTATCTGCGGACTGTGGCCATGAGTCTGCTTTGATCACCAGTTTTGTTCCCGTTCACAAGGGCCATCAGTGGAGTTGTGAGTGACTGTTGGGACTTGAGTGAGTGGGGTTCAGTGTCTTGGTGGCTCAACACCAAAATTAGGACTTTATGATACTGTTACGGTGACGTGAAACATTATAGCACATTGAACGTTCAGACAAGTAATGAAATAAAGGCACCACATTTTTAATGTCATACCTTTTGCTACTGACTCTAGTGATAATCTAAAAGCACAAAAGTAACATTAACTGCAGCATATGACACGGTGAACCATGACATTTTATTCCCTCATTTGGTAAAGTGGGTGAGCAACAGTGGCAGAGCTCTGGAATGGTCCAAGTCCTACCTGAGAGATTGAACTAGATCATTGCACCTCTTTCTACTTTGGGATTGATCAACTGCTGCTCCGTTAGTTACAAGGTGTTAAGAACCCAGCAGCTCACCTTCTGACAGGAAAGAAATGGTGTGATCACATCACTGTGCTGGCTTACTGTCCATTTCAGGATGCAGTTTAAATGGTTTTGTTGGTTTTTAAAAGTCTTAACAGCATGGCACCACTTTATTTATCAGAGCTTTTAATCTGTCAAAGTCTCACAGAAGACTGAGTTCTTGACAGTTCCAAGATCCAAACAGCAGAGGTGATAGAGTCTACCTTTAAACATCAGATCTGCCCAGACCACTGAACATTTTAAATGACTGTTTTTATTACATATTCAAAGAAAAAAACGGCCACTGTAAAAGCAAAAGGACAATTTTAGTGCATAAATAAAAAACATACATGATTTGAATACTTAATTTTAGCTCAATTAAATATCATTTAGATAACAGTGGATTTATTGCTTTGAATACTGAGGAACTCATTTAACAGTTTCAATGATTTCAATAATTTTTTTTACCTCACGTGATTTTAGACAGTTGGCTTTTATAGTACAGGAATCGTTCTGTAAATGTATTTGTAATGCAATTGGCTGTAGTTTATATATAAACATTTCCAGATTAAACCAGCGAAGTAAATACAAAATGTACAAAACCAGAGGTGCAGGATTAGCCCCTCCAAGCACAAACCAGATTGTGGTACAAACAAAGTCCAAGTCCAGAAAAGGGAAGACACTTACCAGCTGCTTCTTCAACATTTGTGTTGAGTCTTGTTCAGCAAAAAAGATTTTGAGTTCAGGTAAAGGGAATGTTCTTCCTTTCCTTTCCTTTTTTTTTTTTTTTTAACCGTACTCTGCTGCTGAGTCTGTGCTTGCCTTTTAAAGACCAAGAGCGCCCGATCTGCTAGCTAGCCAATTACTGTACTTCCCCTTGGTCCACTCTGACTGGGAGCGGCACATCCAGCACTTTGCAGCAACAGTGGCTCCCAGGTGTAAGTGTGACAGAGGTTTTACGTTTTGAAATGAAAATGTATTAATGTGAATGCAGCCTACATCTACTTCTACTCAACAGTGAAGCCAGTATGTGAGTGACCTATGGGGCAACACTCACCTCTGTTCAGTAGCAATATGTGCAGTTCCTACCTGTTCCTACTGGCTACTGGGGGCCGCAAAAGCCAGTCAATCTCTACTGACCTCTGCTGTTCAAATGTCCAATTTCACAGCAGAAAGAAACATAGTTGCAGCCTGGGACAAGAATGTTTTTGGTCTTCATTGATTTCACACCCATATTAACTGTATGGGAGGTTAATTTTTATGTACCTTACCAGGTACATTTATGCATCCATCCATTATCTATACCCGTTTCATCCTCTGAAGGGTCACGGGGATCTGCTGGAGCCTATCCCAGCCATCTACAGGTGAAAGGCAGGGGTCCACCCTGGACAGGTTGCCAGTCCATCGCAGGGCCACATAAAGACAAACAACCATACACACTCACATTCACTCCTACGGGCAATTTAGAACCACAAATTAACCTAACATGCATGTCTTTGGACTGTGGGAGGAAGCCGGAGTACACGGAGGAAACCCACGCAAGCACGGGGAGAACATTCAAACTCCACACAGAAAGGCCCAAACCAGGACCCCCCCCCCCCCCTGCCGAGGTTCGAGCCAGGAACCTTCTAGCTGTGAGGCAACAGTGCTAACCACTAAGCCACCGTGCTGCCCCCATTTATGCATAATTAGCGTTTATGCATAATTAGTGTTTTTTGCCTGATTTAACCTTGATGTTGAACAGTTGACATGAGCTGTAAGAGCTAATAAGTACATTCACTCTTAACTTAAAGATAATTAAGGTGCCTCGTGTGTCGGCTGCTAGCCAGTGCTAGCTGACTACGTGTTTTTTGGCTGCTAGCTTGGATGATGCAACGAGTGGCAGCTTGGCTCGTGGTGTAGCCAATAGTTAGAGGCCAAGTCAGCCTGTGGCCAAGTTTGATAGTCACTGAGTGGATGCCTTTGACTGAAGTGCCGAGCCGGCAGTCAGGGAGCTGAACGAGCAGCTGAGGCGGTGTCTGGCCATGGTTGAAGGCTGTCAACCAGTAGCTTTGGCAGTCCTTCTTTCAAATGTCACGTTGCTTGTGACATCTACAGTCAGGATGGATGGACAGATTTGATCAGAATGAATATGATGGAATGTAATTAGAATTAAATAAGCTATGCTAAAATCGCCAATTTGTGGTTACTGAAGTAAGGTGGGCATGTCTGTTCTGCCATTTGCCCAGTTTTGGATTAACAACAACGATATAGTCCGACGTAGTCTAGTCCAGAACCACTCAAGGTGTTTTTAGAATACAAAGCAGCTTCTTCCCACACATTTATTAGACTCAATTATTCCTATAAATTACATTTGATGATAGTTAATGTACATGTAGACTCTGTGGGATTCAGGATTACCAATTAGCCTAAACAGCATGTTTCTGGGCTGTGGGAGGAGACCAGAGAATCCAGAGGAAACCCACACAGGCACAGGGAGAACATGCAAACTCCACACAGACAGACCCAGCTGGATCCAGATTCAACTGAAGCTTCTTGCTATGACCTGACAGTGCTAACCACTGCGCTACTGTGCTGCCTGTCATAAAAAACACAGGAGAAGGAATTAAACAGCAGCTGCAGCAGGAACCAGCAACACCATGGTAGGGCCTGCAGAAGGAGAAGGGAGAGAGACTATTGAAGATAGATGAAATGATCCAGGAGAATCTTGAACTGTGATAAGAGAGACAGGGTGAAAATGCTCAGTGCATCATGGGAGTCTCTCCAGCAGCCTAGGCCTATAGCAGCATAACTAAGGGATGACCACAGAGTTAAAATGAAGGTCTCCCTGCATTAGGGAGTGTTCAACTAGGACAGTATGAAACTGTGAGGTTTTTCAGATATGGTGGAGCTTTATTATTCCAGGCTTTCTATGTAAGAAGCAATATAATGAATTCAATTTTAGATTTGACAGGGAGCCGGTGTAATGAAGCTAAAACTGATGAGATGTGATAACCTGTTCACAGTTCTAGTTAATACTTGTGCTGCAGCATTCTGGACCAGCTGAAGGTTTTTAACACTACTGTTTGTACAGCAAGAAAGCAATGCATTACAATAATCCAACCTGGAGGTAACCAGAGGTGACAAAAGTACTCGCATTCTTTACTCAAGTACAAGTATAGATACCTGTGTTTAAAAGACTCTAGTAAAAGTTGAAGTATTAACTCAACTTTTTACTCAAGTTAAAGTGAAAAGTACAGGCTCTAAAAGATACTTAAAGTATAAAAGTATAAAGTACCGTAACCTTGCGAAAGGACAAAACTGCCATTTTAGGGAAAAGCTTACATGACCTAGTCTATCCAAGCAAAGAATGAAGTGAAATGCCAAAAGCTACATTGACCAATCTTTCAACACATTCAAAACAATAAAACCACCATACAAGAATGAGGGATTGCGAACTCAATGTGCAGGGTGTTTGCAAAACTTTGTATTGTATGCAAATAGATATTAGCCTACAAAATATACATCAAAGCAGTCTTCAAAGCCTAGACCTTAACATTAAATGCATACCTTTGACTAACATACTGTATATTTAACTGCCAGAGATCTGTGTAGGTCCTTGACCGCATCTATATGCGAACCATCACATCACTGTTTTTGTCTTTGACTGCATCAATGTGAGAAGTCTGAGAACCATCACATCACTATTTGTGTGTGTTTGGGGAGAGGTAAACACAGGACTGATGTGATCCTCAACTCAGTTTTGAATGACAACTTGCACAAATCTTCAAAAAACAGGGAAACAATTCCTCAATAGCCACAACTTCATGTATAATAACTTGCAAATGTGTGACAGAAAGACTACAAAGAACCATAGCTAAGAGTGTTTCCACAGAAGTATTAAGCCTCCCTATCCCTAAACATGAGAAGCAACGCACAAGGTATACACTTCACCACTGAAAACCTTCTTTTAACCGTGGAGAATGTCTGCTTTGAACAAAACTTTGGGTCACTTAAAAAATGAACTACAACAAATAAACAAAAAGCTGTGTTGGTTAATGGAAGAGAGAGGGAGGGAGAGAGCGAGAAAGAGATGGCACTAGTCATTGTTACTATGGCTCTAACATGTGTGTGTGTGAATGTATCGGTACTAAGGCGCATATGCACCATATCACCTCAGACAAACTAACAGAACCCTCCGTTTAGCTTTAAAAGAAGCTGATTTTCAAAGTTCTTGGAATCAACACGCGCTCTTTTTGGAGTGAATATCAGTCCAGCTGTGCTGAACAGTCTCTCACACGCAGCAGAGGCTGGTAGTGGTGGAGTGTTGAGCCTCATTGACAGGTTGAATACTGTTGGGAAAGATGTGAGCACCCCCACTGTATCCCCTGGGCATCCCAGGTAGGTCTCCAGCTGTTTGGTGTTTTCTTGGGAGCTTGGGTTCTGTTTGATCGAAGAAAAGAAGTCATCCTCCTCTGAAGAATGGGACGCTTCACCCTGAGTCTCCACAGCTTGTTCTTTCAAATGACCTTTGATGTAGTCAAGGCCTATAAAATAAGTGACATTAGGAACAAATTGGACTTATTAGCATCATGGAATTGAGTTACAATATGATTAACATGATAACATTTATCGTATGTAAATGAAATGATGCAATTTTGGTTTTGACACTTCACTTGTATACAACTTCCATGCAGGCAACTGGTTATTATGTTACACACAGAGCTTCAGCCCCCCCCCCCCCCCCCCACACCACACACACACACACTTTTTATTACTGGGATGAAGACAACAGTTCAATACTAACCAAGTTTAAGGACACCTTCATCATTTGTCCACGAGGTCTTAAACTTGGGGACAAGGATGGCAGCAGCAATCAGCTCTGGATCTCTCAGCATCTGTCCGAACCGCTTTTTTCCAGGCCTACAAGAAGCGCATCAACCAGGGGCCCACAAAACTTCAAGGAAATACAAAGGCGCTGGAGCTTCTCCTTTAGTAGTGTAATTGTCGGTACCAACCATCCCATCTGGACGTTGCTTTCTCCTTGAAGCAGATTCAGCGCCTTGGCAACAGGGCTCATGGTCTTCGTGTACTCAGCCAGAAAGGCCAGCTCCACAGGACTGAGCCTGTTAAAATAGAAATGAAAGTGAAAAATTGTGACTATACGTGTGTACTGTGGGTAATTTTAAGAATCTTGTAAATAAATTGTTAAACTGTCAATAGTATGCACTGCTAATCAACTTTTAGGGCCAGTTGTTCAAAAAAAATGTATCTGGATGAAACTTTTCTTTTCAAGATTTGTCAATCCTTTTTTTGCTATTCAGGATCAGGAAATCCATCTTACTTTCTTGTTGGTTTTTCAAAAAAATTTTGTATTGTATCATCCTGATCCAGATGCACACTTTAAGATTTTCAAAATCCAATTTTTTCTGCTGGTTGTTAATGACACTTCATATCACAGTGCAGCCTACTGGACATGTGTTGAACAACTAGTTAAATAGTTAATTGAAATGTTTCTGTAGACACAGAAAATAGCAATAAAACAATTAAAAATATATTTCTGACCATTATCACATAGTTTAAAAACACAAATATGATGCACAAATGAATGAATCATTCATCATGAAAGTATTTACCAGCTTAAATCCACTAAGATTACCTTTGAACAACTGGCCCTTAAAGAGTGGAAATCTTGTGGTGGAAGTGGTGGATGACTCTTAAAAAGCATTTCACATCACATCTTCATCCATCTTTAGAAATATTATACCATCATATAATATTGAAATCATTAATAATTAAAATACAGTTAGGTATACATACATGGGTATCTTCAGTGCACTGCAGACAGCAGCAATGGCTCCTTCTCCTTGTTCTCTGGAGATCCTAATGATCCTCTCTACAGCCATGAAGAGAGAGTTCCACCTTGTATCATTCGGCCTCAGGAGCTGGAGTTTGCACTTATCTTCAATGACTTCAGCAGCTGTGGTGGACCTTGCACTTTTATTCCAGAGACTTGTGCATTTAGCAAACGATGACCGGGACAGACGTTTGTAGACAGTGCTCGGGATGTTTGCTTCTGACACATCGACAGTTGAAACCAAGTTGAGAAGGTGGCAGGCACAGCGGTGGTGTTTGGGAAGCTGATACTCCAAGCTGTCATCTTCATCAAGAATGGCTTCAACGTCAACAAACTCCACATCAGCACCCACCATCTCATCGTCATCAACTTCCTCCTCCTCCTCATCTCCACTAGTCTGTACTGCAGCTGTCAGATTGTGATTTTCATCAACTGGACCAAAGATTCTAAATGCCTTTACAAAATTAGAGCCGTTGTCAGTGGTTGTGCGCGTGATCTTCTCACGTATGTTAAACTCAGCGTGGATCTCATTTAGGGCACCGGCAAGGGCACTGAATGTATGGGACCCCTTCAGCTGCTTGCAGGCTAAGGCAGCACAACGTCTGGTCAACGTTTGAGGTTCAATCCAGTGTGCTGTAACTCCTATAAAACTGCGTCGGCGTGACGTCCAGCAATCAGTCGTTGTGGCAATAAACTCAATTTGGTCCAGAGCAGTTTTCAGATTGTCTTTCATTACCTGTGCAGCCTTCTCAACTCTGTTTTTCACAGTGCCACGAGACATTACTGACACCTCAGGTTGGAGGTGTAGAACTAGATTTTGGAAACCCTTCTGCTCTACAACACTCAGTGGGTGCAGGCCTTGAACGACGAAGTTTAAGATGACCTTGTCAACGCTGGCCTGTGACACTCTCCTGGTTTCCCACAACTTCGGTTGTTTGGCGGCAGGGCCTTCGTCTGCTGCTGGGAGCCTTCGAGAAGTGAGTTGGGTGTACCTTTCCAGTTGATTCCTGTGTTTCCTCTGGAGGTGAAAAGAACGCGTGCACACACATAAGCCTTGAAATAACATTTTCCTTTGAATAATATCTGGCTATACAAGCAACCGAGTAGGCTACGCTAAATAATTTAGGTTATGATAGTTAAGTGATTCATGTACATAATTTCTAAACAGATAGTTAGCTAACCTAAATGATTAGAAGCCTGGGTACATGCTATTTAATGCTAACAAACCAAGACACATGTCACTAGGCTACAGCATTCAGGGCTTGACAATAAGCATTTTAGAGCACTGGCCCACAGGGCCAGTAAAATTTGGAATGTACTGGCCCTGATTCATAAATCAGTGGCCCAACTATTCGCAAGCGCGCGGAACAGCGGCCGCCGAAGGAATTTTGAAAAAATGATGTAATTTGGTGCCTTCTGACACTGAAATGAAGAAATAAAAAGTCTCACATATTTTAGCAATATTATGTTATCTGACACAACATTTTGAGTATGTGGTAAGTTGTTTTTGGCACTAAAATAATCAAACTGCATTTTACATATCAAAGTAGAAATTTTATTCACTGTTTTCACACTCCTTCTCCACCCTGTCACAGCCATCAGTTTCCTTCTCCACCCTGTCACAGCCTAAAAGAAACCATTATCTCCTCAGACCCATAGGAGGTGCTAAAGCAGTCTGTAGTCAGTTCTTCCAGTAGAGGAAGAACTGACTACAGACTGCTGCTGCTGCTGCGCTTTCTTTTGCAGGTCTTTCCAGGTTTTTGACCCGGTTGTGGGGGTTTAAGTGAAAACATCTCACTGAACTATTGAGCAATACCGTTGTTGTTTCGATTCTTCTCCGTCTTGTATCTTTTCGTGCGCATTTAAAGATGCTGCTGCTGCCGAACATTCCCGAACAGTTCCGGAAATGCACGAAGACGCGACACACTCCTGCAGTGAAATTACGTTCTTCACATGGCGGACCATCTTCATGTTCCGATAAAATACAAGTCATTTCTTGGCGATTATGACGAATATATACATAAGAAAAATCTGAAATTGCCTCAAAATGTGGTGGCCCGGACGGGCCAGTGTTTAATAAAGTTTACTGGCCCGTACTGGCCCGAGACAGGCGAAAAAAAAAACGCTCGGGCCATCGGGCAAATGCTATTGTCGAGCCCTGGCATTGCAAACGTGTCCGAGTCATTATTACCAATATTATTATTAACAATTAAAGAATCTAATGTCTATGACAGGAAGCATTTCTTACCTCCATGTGTTTTTTTAAATTGGAAGGCGAGTTCTTGAATGCCAGGAGTTCGTGTCGTTTCGGTAAACAAAGTTTACAAGCCATTTTCCATGACTGTTCCTTGCTTCCAACGATTTCAAACATCTCACGGAGGTATGGCCAAGGATGCGGGGGACATTGCGGTTCTTCCTCACTCGACTCTACTACTACACCCGAAGAATCTCCTCCACTAACGCTCTCGGTAGCCATTGCACACATTGTCACGGTCACATACTGTTTCAGTTCCTCTAATGCGTTGCCCGCCACCAGCAGGGTATTTATGTTCATCGTCTTGTGCACGTGAACACAAAGCACCAATACGGTTGTCTTGTCGGTGTGCGTTTACATACGTTTCTAAGCATAATCCAATCAATCACGTTGCTTGCATGCGCTTTACTGAGACGGAATAATTTAAATTTACTGTTTGTTATTCTAAACACAAGAGTAACGACCTTGATTTCAAAATGTAGGGAGTAGAAAGTACGGATACTTATGCTAAAATGTAAGAAGTAAAAGTCAAAAGTTGGCACAAAAATAAATAGTGGAGTAAAGTATAGATACCCGAAAATTCTACTTAAGTACAGTAACGAAGTATTTGTACTTCGTTACTTCCCATCTCTGGAGGTAACAAAAGGTCCCGATTAATTTTTCTGCATGCTCGTGAGCCAAGATGTTTCTAATTTCCCTAATGCTACACAAATGAAAAGAAAGCTTAACTGGGGTTGGTCGGACTCAACTCCCCTCAAAATGGCCCGAAAAAAGGCCTCAAAACCAATCTTCCAGAACCTTTGGGTGCGTATTCTTTGTCGGAAAGAAGAGTCATAGTCGGCTAAGTACAACACGATGTTTAATTGCAATAACGTGATCATGGCTCCCTGGCAGAGGCAGAGGCCGAACTAAATACAACACAACAACAATTTATACAAAAATGTGCATTACTTGATGGGGAGGAGCCGCGGTTTAGTCTTGGCTCTCCCATTGGCCTGTCCGGTTCTCCGTTTCTTTCGTCTAATCCGTTGTCACCACGTCGTCATCTTCTGATCCAATCCACTACCAGCATTTCCTGAAAAAGAAAGACTACATATCCTACAACGCCATTTTATTTACCTGGCCAGGTCTTTGTCTCCAAACATGTGTTTCTAACCGGCTACAGCGGGGCTAGCTTGCTACATTTCCAATATAAAGTGAAGACAAAACATACACTCAGATCAATCTAAGACACTGTGATATGGACATATGGTTCATTAAACAAAACAATGATATGGTAAAAACAATGAAAAACAATAAAACAGTGTGATATAAACTAAGAGATAATGTCATTTATGCTTCCAATATCAATTTTAAAAATTCTATTGATAACAATAATACCAATATGTAACTTATCTGTCTTGCTATGCTATGCTAACTTATACAAAAATGAGAACCACTAGCTGCACTAATTCCAGACCTGAAAAGTTAAGAAAATTACGACCTAACACTATTCACTCTAGGGTGCTAATGGGAGAGTGTGATGTCAACTAAGTTCCCTGATTACTGTTCCCCGAACAGTGAGCGGCAACAAGTCTTCAAAAGAGGGTCAAATGATCCACTTCATTATAGCTGACTTCATTGCAAAGGAGGAACTGCCATTCACAAAGTTCAAGGGAAACATAGAACTGATTTTTAAAAAAGTGGCGGAAAATTGAATCAGTCTATTATCTATTTATTGCCAAAACCTCTGTCAGTATTGCAGTTAAAATGTGCGAAATATTTATGTTTGTTTAGTAGGACAGTTTAAGGTCCAACTCTAAATGTTTTGTCCCTAAAAAATTCCAATTCGGCTGCAGTGCACCAAGTGATTTTAGTCTGAAACCCTGAAGAAGCAATTAACCACCATGTGTGTCTCACTTGGGCTTCGACAGCAGCAAATGGCGATCCCAGCTGAATTCCAATGTGAATGTGCCATTGTGCAGCATATAATAACATCCTTGAAACTGCATAGACAAACTGTCCAACATCCGCTGGCCAGATGACCATCCTCATTGCATTCATTCTGCATGTTAATTAAAGTCATAGATTCTGCACACACAATATTTTCCCCTTCTTTTAAACAGCGATCAGCAAGAATAAAGTTGTGTTTACAGGCGCTCATTAGTGGGGCCATTTTGTCAAGCAGCTCCAAGTTGTTGTTTAAAGTGAGCTTTTTGGTGTCTTGAAGTTGGAGGTCATGGCGGGCTGCTCTCTAATTGGGTGTCAAGAGGATTCTAAATATTTTCACACCCACACAGCAATCATACCCATACAAACCCCAATATATACACACACACACACATATTGAAGAACTACATCCTGGTTTAATTGGTCAAATCGGCTTTCCTGGCCAGTCGTGCAAAATCATAAAGCCCCTCTTCCCATACAAACACAGACCAGCCGACATGCACAGATATCATATAGATGTATAGTAGGAGCTCCTAATAAGGATTTGTCAGGATCTGCAGAGCAGTGGAGGAAAGCAAAGACTTGCTGCTTCTGAGACAGGCCACTGAATTGAGTCGATAATGACTGTAAAAAAAAAAACCAGGACTAAACACCAACTCCTGCTGAATAATTTGAGACTTATTCTCTTTACTCTTTAACTTTTACCAATAATGCACTTGTAGAGACAGTACAAACACTGTTGCCACAGTCCCTTCAAACCAGTTTAAACCATCCTGTTTTTGAAAGTTGACAAAAACAGGCTAACCACATTTTTTTTACCATGATAATAATAATTATTATTTTATTATCCGTTAATCCTAGCAGCTTCTTTCCCAGATAGTCACTCCTTAACTCAACAGAGAAACCGCAGTTTCTTAAAGTAATGACCCTCTTTTAAGGTAGAATGGTGCTATGAATGCCTGCAACAAATAAAAGAAAAGGAACAGATGATAATAATGGCCATTGATACAACAGTGGAGGCTGTTTAAAGGTGTCTAAAAACAGAAATATACAGAAAAATAAAATCTTGTTGTAAAAAAGGGTGCCCACAATAAATAAATGACAATAATACCTTATATGTTGAGAGTGGATAAAGCAAATAAAATCCAACAGGAAAAAATATATCTTCTCCTTGGTGACAGTAAAAAGCACCATCTCCATTCCTAACTAACATATATTTGGGAACAGCTAAAAGCTGTTTTTCAGAGAATCTGAGAGGTTTGGAGTTCAAATAAGAGCAAAGAAGTTCAAAAATGTAGTCAAGGAGCTAACTTATCTAAAGCTTTAAAAACAGAATCAATTCTGTGTATGATGGGAAGCCAGTGGAGGGCAGCTGGAATAGGACTGATATACTAGTTTTCTTTGTTTGGTGCCAGTTAGTAGTCTGGCTGCAGAATCTTGTACCAGTGGCAGAGGAGACTGGCAGATACCCAGGTACAGAGAGTTGCTGTAATCCAATTTTAGACTGATTATGCATGTGATAATTGTCATCATATTGTTGCCAGAAAGTATGATTTTCAGCTTAGCAATGTCCCTGTACTTGGAAAAAAAAAAAGAAAAACAAAACAGAGAGAAAAATAAAACTTCACCAGACTTCTTTTTGTCAAACTTGGTAAACAAGCACATATGACACCTGTTTTCCTAGCATGGTCTTGACAGTTTAACGATGATGGCCCTAAGCAAGTTGCAAATCTTACTGAGTTGCTGGGTGACCAAAAATAACCACATTTGTTCCCTATCTGGCATATACCTTCGGCAGACAGTGTAGGATAGCAGTGATAGGAGCAGTCCCCAGTAGGGTAGTGAAATCTGATGTGGTTCTTGCTAAGATGTATCTGATGCAAAGCGTATATTATGAGAATTAAACTGGTCCCAACGTGGATCCCTGAAGAACTCCACTAGTAACTGCGCTTGTCTTGTCTAAAATTGTGTCTTCAGTCGCAGTCAAAATATCATTAGAGTTGAAAGTCTACATCCAATAAGGATGCATACAGTGGAGACTTGAAACTTAAGTTATCCCAGAATGCATTTCACACCACTGACCAGAAGCAGTGGTAAAAGATGAAGCTCATGATTGTACGTTACAACCTAATTGAATCACTCAATCATGAATATAATTCTTTTTACTTTAATTTGAGTTTGATTTATCAAGACGTGAATTATTTGAAATTTCTGTCCAACATTTTTGAATAATTGTAAGCCTTTTAGCTGAAATTTGACATAATGAAGTATGCATCCATTCTAAATAGCAGAAAGACCAAACTACAAAACAATCCTCCAAAGTACTTTGTCCTGAATCAGACTTGTGTACATAGTATGGGCTACTAAAGTTTTAACCACACGCTATATGAAAATAACTGGACAAAAACCCAGTCACATTAATCATAGTTTACTTTTATTTATCTTTTTTTGTGCCTCTGGACAGAGCTTGTTTCAACTAGTGCTGCCACCTAGTGGATACAGTTGCTGTGGTACTTAGGTAGTCCCTATTAACCAAATAATCTTCACAGGTGGAACAAAACAGCCTAGTCACGGCAAACTATGCTGTTTTAACTTGGTTTAGCTCATGCCAACTAGCATTACCTTTCATTCATTCTGATCACACTTGTTCACAAAAATTACATTTTAAACAAGTATTTCTGGAGTTGAAGCAAGGCCAGTCAGAGCTCTGAGTGAGCTCCACCGACGCCTTCTACTAGTGGAGAGGAGATAGTGGACTAACTCCTTCAGAGCTCTGAAAGTGGTAACTGACTAACTTTTAAAGATCACTTCTAGTGGTCATTTAAGGAATTGCATTTCCTTGCTACCTACAAATAGCACAAGTGGAGGTTGCTCCTTGGTCTAAACTTGACATACCTGGTATTAAACCATGGTCTAACAGCCAAGATCTTCTTAAAATAATTTTTTTCCTTTTCCCAGTATTGTGACCAGTGGTAACAGTTCAACACCCAATACTGAAAATGAGATTACAAGGGATATACATTTACTTCTATTCAGTTTTATATTGTACCAGTCCACAAGTGCCTTCTCAAGGAACTTTCCAGAGAAAGTAAGTAAGTAGAAACCAGGATCAAGGAGGACAGCTTACTGTCTCAGCCACTTGGAGAGGACAGGAAAAAAAAATAAAAATCTACTTGGCCTTTGATACCACGACCTGTCATTTCTGTTTCTCATGTAAAAGAGACTCCAACAAAATAATTTGTAATGGGAAAAATGAATTATAAATTAGACTTTTTACAAAAAAATTCTATTAAGTAGCTCTAAATTCAGAAAATATCATGCAAGCATTTTGACTTGAATAAAAAAAGATCATACAGTCCGTGAGTTTAACCACATCATTTTATATTGTAGACAGAATTTCACTTCATAAAAAGTCATGTGCCAGAGAAAAAGCATGAGGAGTGCAGTGTAATATAAAGGTAACTCCAAATAATAAATGTCACGGTATATAAACGGAGAAATTATGAATTCTGTTATTGTATTAAAACTAAACTGCTATCCGGTCTTTTTATGGCATTTAAAGTATGTGGAGTCAGATGTGAATCTGTCCAAATGGATATTTTGAGGATGAAAAGGAGGGGAAAAATTTGTTCAACAAGACCTTTAAACTGAATATTTAATGTGAATTTATTATAAGGATTTCCTAGTGGGCTGAGTGGGCACAGAACAGAGGCGACAGAAGGGATGGATTCTCCTCTCCTTGATCTTTTTTACCAAAGTAAGAAAATCAGTGAATAAGAAAAAAAAAAAGAATCTGTACTTGAGTTGGTCTGTACACAAATTGGCAGAGATCAGAAACCATAAAGATTCAAGGTCAGAGTCTGCCTTTTAATTGGAGCATCTGGATAGAAAAGTATGAATGTGGAGAAGCATCTTCAACCTGATGTTTCGCTTGATGAAGCAACACAGCTCTCCCCATTAACGGAACCTATCCACTTCTTTGGAATTGCCTTCTGCCATAAAATTAATGACGGGCATTTGTACAGTGACAGGCTGCGGCCAGAACAACTGTAATCTCTCTCCAGCTGTGCTGCGACGAGGCAGACGAAACGAGGAAAACAAACGGAGAGACAACGAGGGTTGTCATTCATCTTGGCAAGGACACAGGGATGAAGGCGGCTTGTTTTACAATTCAAAGCGAGGTAACAATCTCGTGACTATCTTCATGTTTTTTATATCATTCATTTAGGAACTGCAATCTGAAGGTGACCAAGAAAAGTAAATCTTAATGATTTACAGTTACAGAACAAGTATGGAGGCAGTTTTTCAGTCACTTTATGTTAATGACAAGTTGTTACATATGACTTAATTTATATATAAAATCATTCCTAAATTACGGAAAGTGAAAGGGGTCACAAAAGTGAAAGGAGGCATAAGCCAATAAAATAACAGCTAGATGAACTCGTGCATGACGATTAGACTGCTTCAAAGTACGAGGCTTACTTGTGTAGCGACTGGAAAGAAATTAATTTGGTTGTTTATGGTAGGTAAGACATTTACGTAGCATGGCCCTGTTAGCCCCCCATTAGGGTGCCCTTGCACCAGCCCAATTGCACGATTGCCCTCCCTTCCACTTCCTCATCCCCTGCTCTCATATTATTATTCCCAAATCCTAATTGACCTTTCGGTAAGCACCTCCCCCTCCCTAGTTACTGTTGTTAGGTCGGACAAACTTGCTGCTCCTCCGTTAAGGACTATGTTAATTCTCTATTTTTCCGATGTGTATCATCAGTGTTAATATTATACTATAATAACGCAATGGTAAAATATTGCGGCTGGGGACCTGCAACAGTGACTCTAGGTGTCATTTTTATTTCCTTTCCCAAGCCGAAACAAACGCTGGAGAATGCAGGCTGTGGGTTCAGTTATGTGTCCGTCCACACAAGCAACTAAACGTGGGGAAAATTACAAAACACACCTACATTTACTCGAACGTAAGTTTACTTTGTTTATTAAATTATTGGTTTAACCACCGTTTAGTAGAAGTAATAATATGATTTAGCAGCAGGAAGGGTGATGAGTTCTCCGTTAGCATTAGCTCTGGTCCATAGGTCTGTCCCACACCAGAGCTATGTTAGCATGAGACAGTCACAGCATTGTATTAATATATTTAATAAAGTGACGTTAACATCACAAGACTCACCTTATACCTAACAAAATAAATATCCAGGGCCATATATTTTGGTAAACAACGTGGCAGGCTTATAGCTGGCTAGCGAGCTCTGGTCCATAGTAGAGAAGTCATCGACACTGGATCAGAGCTAATGCTAACGGAGAGACGTTTTCACTCATCACACTCCCTGCTGCTAAATCATATTACTTTTACTGTTAAACGGTGGTTAAATCAATCATCTAATAAACAAAGCTAACTTAATTTGGAGTAAATGTAAGTGTACTTTGTAACTTTCCTCACGTTCATTTGCTTGTGTAGACGGACTCATAACTGAACCTACAACCTGCTCCAGCGTTTGTTTTGGTTTGGGAAAGGGAATAAAAATGCCTCCTCCAAATGTTCTGGACACCTCGAGTCACTGTTGCAGGTCCCCAGTAGCAATATTTCACCATGGCGTTATTATAGTATAATATTAACACTGATGATACACATCAGAAAAATAGTGAATTAACACAGTCCTTAACGGAGGAGCAGCAAGTTTGTTCGACCTAGCAACAGCAACTATGAAGGGGGCGGTGCTTACCGAAAGGTCAATTGGTTACTGTTGCCACTTTTACATTTATACACTAAGCATCCATTTGTTTAGCCGCAGCACGCTCCAAATCAGAGATTCATCACAGAAATGATAATGCTACTTTCTTTTTTCTTCATAGAGCTTTTTGAGTCTCTTTTTGGTCAGATGCAAGCGTATACGTGACCTGGCGTGATGGGTGCTCGGTCGGCCGCTTAGAGTCTGGACAGGAGCACGAGAGAGAGGAGTTATTAATGTGTGCTAGACCAGTCGAGGGGTGCTCGACAGCAGGCTGGCAGATGGAAGATAACTGACATGGCAGGGAAAATAATCATTTCCAGAAGTAAATGCGATGGGGAAGGACTTTATTTGCCAACTTGTCACTCAATTTAAAATGTAGCACGCAGCTGACGTTTATGGCAAACGTCATTGTCTTAACAGCTGAAATGAACCAAAGCATTACTGCAGGTGAATTGAATTTTTAAATTGAAAACAGAATATCCAGAGATCAGATCACAGCATCTAAATTCAAAGTGTGAATGCTTGACACTTTGAAATATATAAAACTAATATTTCTTGTGATATTTCCTTGTTTTTGTCGATATTTCATAATGAAATTTCAATATATTTTGCTGACCATTTAATTTCCTTGACACTCCTGCTTGTCCATTCCTCTTTTCTCATTTTTTTTTTCAAAATATACTTTAGACCACATTTCATAAAAAAAAAACAAAGCAGACAACAAAGTGGTGGCTTGTGAAATTATATTGTTTCCTAAAATTTTGTGCTTCCTGTATTGTTGTTTTTTAAAATGTTGAAATGAAACTCCCACCACTGACAGCAAAGTGACCACATTCATTCCTGTCTGAATCCTGACGTCTGTGAGTGAGGGAGCCTTTGCAGTATGAAAGGACATGTCAGATTTAAAAATATACATTAGCAGTCAGCATGACAGCATGGATAATAAAAATAGCATCTGTTATAGCGGCTGTAAGAAATCTCAAAACTTTAAATGGACAAAAGAAAAAAGAAAGTATTCATCAGAAAGGGAATATTGTTTTCACTTGATCTTTCTTTTCCTTTCACTTTTCTGCCTTTCAGATATAATAGAAATGGAAGAAGAGAGGGTAGCTGGGCTTTCTGCTGCCTGGCAACACTTCTCCATAGAAATACTGTTTGTGTGTTCAGATGAATGGCGTTGCTTGTGAGAACATCTCTGTAGGCGAATGTAAGAGCAAGCGGCTTTGTTTATTTGTGGTTTGTGGTCATTTGCAAAGTTCCCAAAGAAATAGAAATGGAATCACTGCGGTCCATGGCTATTACAGCCCTTCAGATAATTAGAGTAAGTAGTTTAAAAAAAATCATATTAGAGCTGAATGTGTCGCCTATAAATCAGTAATGCTGAGAAGCCTCCAGCTTTTTCACTCATGAGTCACTGCTGGTCATTTTTCCCTTTTGTCAAATATTCTAATGGATTCCTGAGGAGAGCACTTTTAAAATGGACAATGCAGGTAAAATTAACAGCTCTGGAGGAATAGCCAATCATCTAATGTCCTTTGAGTCCAGTTCAAATTTTTGCAAATCAAATTTTCAGGTTTATTGGTTGAAAAATGATGTCTTTCCACCTGTTTTCTGTTCACAACTATCCTCCTGACTGCAGTTTCAGGTCTTCTGATGCATGAAGGAGCATAAATGAAAAGGTCTTATAAGGTTTCACCTAGTATTTCACCATGCATCTAGCTGTGTTCAACCGTGGCATTTTTTTTCTTTCCTTTTTTCAAATCCCGCTTTAAAAAGAGGCATAGCAGAAGACAAAATGAATGCATGACAGTGTGTAAAAGAGCTGCATTGTGCTATTCAAAATCATTCACATTTCCTTTCCATTTCCTGCTTCCCTAGACAGACTTTTTGCAGCACACCCAGCAAATGGAAGACGATTTGATGCCCTTTGGCTCCAGGCTGAATTGCCTTTGACTACCTGCTGCATTGCCACAGACATTTGTGAAGTGTTAAGACGAAGTGGGGGGAGGGATATGCTTAGCCCTTCACAGTATCAGCGAAGATGCTCGTAGCTTTCACACTCTGAGATGAACCACAGTAATGGAAGTAAAAAAAAAAAAGTGCAGTGCTTCAAGCTTTCTATTGACGGGTGTCAAATTAAAAGTTGAATGGGCCTCAGTTGCTAAGTAAGATCCTGAATCACCATGTGGCACCAGAGCAGCTACTTTTCTAAAGGCAGTGACATGTCTTTGGAAATCGAGGAGGGATGGAACAAGATTAAAAATTAAAAAGATGCCAAACAAGACAGCCAGCTAACACATCTGATCAATGAGATTGCTTAAAGTGGACATTATTAGGCTCATTTTAAAACAATCTAATCTCAATCTCTGGTACCTAATAAATTGCCTTCACTGAGCCATGGTCAGCCAACTTTCCCCTACACAGCCTGAAACACATTTCTCTTGAGACATCTTGGATAAAATGCTTGGTGAGGAATATTAGAGGATTCACCAGGATAGAAGCCTTATTCAGTCCTTGTTTAGCAGTCATAAGCTTTTAAAATGACTGTTTTTGCTCTTGTGAGGATACATCTTGAGAATATAAACCTGACAAGAAAATTCTGCCCCTAATGATGTCACAGAGAGCTAACATAAGAAAAAAGCTCGCTAGACAGAATTGTCTCTGAACTCTAAACCCAAGTATAAGCATTTTTGCCACGAATATTACATAAATTTACCTTGTTTTTCTTTCAGCCTCCAGTCACATGTATGATCATGAATACACTGTAGAAACGTCCAAAAGAAATGTAGAAATGTTTAGCCAATTTCATTAAGTTACATGACCTTACTTCCTTTCTATACATTTTCTCTTTTTAGCTCGTGTCTCAGTTTATCCTTTGTTCAAATATATAGTTTCTGAGTAAAGTCTCCACCTTGAACTGGCTGACACCGCCTGCCAGCTAAAACATCAGATAATGTTCTTCAGTCATTTATGTTAGCAGTCGAGCTGTATTGATTCAAGTTACATTCATCCTGAACAAATAACTAGCTAACTAGCCAGACACTTAATTAGCTTAGCAGCCTAGTGTCACGACCAGGAGGCAACGACACCCTTCCCTCCTCTAGTTCTACTGGGGAGGTTTTTCTGTCGAATCACACATTAGAGTTCGGGAATGGAGTTTATTTAAAATAAATTAATCTAAAAATGGTCATTGGAAAAAGCTGGCCCAGAAGTCACTGGATGAGGAGGGGCCAGGGCAGGTCCGACTCCACACAGGACCTCTAAAGGGAGGAGGGTTGGTAGTGGAGTCAAGTCAGGGTCCCGGGAGGTAGTCGCTTTAATCAACAGTTATGCCACATCTTTCCTGGTTGGTAAACACACACACACACACACACACACAAAAAGAAGACAACTTCAGTGTCACAGCAAACTAAAATAACGTGTCAAGGATGGACAGACTACTGGGCAGTAAAGGCAGGTGCCACTCCACACATGGGTCCCCCAAGGTGATTGCACATTCCTCTTCTTATTCCTGCAGTCTGTTGAATGAACACCTGCCTTGCGGCTTTGTGTCTTTGCGTCCTTGAATTTGTGCGTTCCGGGTGCCTCCACAGCACTGCTGTGCCATCTTACATTCCAACTCTTCGTCTTACATCCCTTCTCTTCATCTTCACTTTTCCTCCCCTTTCTTTCCCTCTTGCTGCTTTTTTATTAAGGCTTGTCCCATTAGGGTGTTTTACATTTGGCCCAATCAACGCTGCGAAAGACGGAATGGGGCGGGGCGGGGTGGGGGAGGACACACCCACATACGCCTTGTGACACTAGCATGAAAAAGCAAAATCCTTCGTTTGTCAAACAGAATCAAGTCCTTACAGAAAACTATTTAAAGGATTAAATTCAAATTCTAAATTCTAATTTCTAAAAAGGGTACAGTTATTGTCAGAAATCAAAAAGAGAAAATGTTGAGCTGCAAGTCCATCGTCATTTGGTGCTTTGGTGATGACATTCCAAATATGTCTGATTTTTTATCTTCTAGAATAGTAGAGTTAGAGCAGAAGTTAATGTTAATTGCTAATTTATGTCTTTAAACTTTGGAACTCTGGACATTATTATTGGTGTGAAAAGATTGGCCACAGACTACAAAAGGCGCTCGCAATGAGAAAATACTTCAAAGCATATAAAAATGTTGTTCTTGTTCAGCTTATCTACACTCACACACGCTGCTGCTATATTTTGACGTTTATCTTGTCAAATGTTTGATTTGAGATAGACATCTTGAAGTGAACAAATGTTTAACAAGAGCATCTCTTTAAGAGCTCTACTTTCATCAAAATGAAGTGAAATTGGACATATTGTGACCGAGTGATGAGTAATGATTTCTAAAAAGTATGAGTTGTTCTTGAATACAACTACTGTCCTACTTCAACTAAAAAATGTTTTTTAAGAAATTGCCTTTTTTATCTCAAACTTGGCATGCAATGGTGCATCTGCTTTATGGATTTGGTCCCGGTGTCGTAAATACAAGTTGTGGACTGAGCCTTTTTCACAGATAGCTGTACATATGGATTTGTTTAGCAGCTAAAGCCATGTACAACCAGCAAAGAAACAAAGTGCAGCTTACAGAATGAACAGAGATGACTGAGGAAGAAAAAAAAAAAAAAGACACGAAGTGAAATTTGTTGAGCATAATAAATCTTGACAGGAGCTGACACAGAAAATAATAGTTTAAGTAGAAAACAACGCACTGAGCTGTGATGGACTGGGGGACCTGTTCAGGGTGTACCCCTGCCTTTCACTTGAAGAGAGCTGGGAAAAACTCCAGCAGATCCCCATGACCCTTAAGGGGATTAAAATTGTATAGATAATGGATGGATGGATGGATGGATGGACAACGCATTGTCCAGACATCAGTCAAGACATTAGCCCAAGTGCGACGTAGCATGTTTACGAGATGTATAACAATCGATGAAAGGAGCAAAGGCAAAATTACAAAGTGGACAGCTTTATTGGCACAGCAAAACAAGAAACCACAGCAACATCAGGAAATCCAGCTACTGATATTTACATCCCTTACTGCTCCAGGAAGAAGATGCCAAGTTCAGCATAAGTTTTGCATCCCATTTCTTCTCAAAGCCAAGAAATAAAAGCCAGTTCGAGCCAGATTGATCCTTGCCAGGCTCTTGCTTAGTTACTTTCTCTTTTTTTTTTTTATTCTTCAACCTGGCCCTCTTTGGTTTCTTTGGAACCTTTATAATGATGAATGTACTGAGAAAAGTGAGCCGGCTAGCTTTTTAGTGCAAGACAGAGCTGCTAATGTTGGAATTAAGTGTCGCCATAACAGAATACGTGTTCTCGAGTGATCTTAGGTCAACTATGAAGTGACATTGTGCAGTTCCAGACCAGCCAAGCATGCTTTTTCAGTAGGGATTGGATCATATTCATCTTAATGTAAGCTAATGAAAAGTCAGCCAACACATCAGCTATGTTCAAAATTGTGGACTTGAGCAGTTATATATGCCATTTTTAGTGCGTAAATGTGTTCGCATTGACAATTATGTCTCCACGAAGTGCACTGCAAGTACCAGGATGGTGCACCAAGTTTGAAACAATGGACACTCTATTTTCATTGACGTGGTGGAACACGTTTTTGTGCTTTATCACCTTTAAGCTAATGTAAGAGTGTAAGAGGAAAATTGGGTTCATTTTGTTTGGAACTTGCAATCAATAAAAAGTCAAATCTTGGTGGTAACATGGCAGTAACTCAGGTAATGCAGAAAAAGGAAAGTTGGCAGTCACCATCTCTTTTACATTGGGGCAGCTTCCATCCACACACTGCACATGCAAGTACACAGAGCGCTGCTATTACTGTTTGAATTAAATGGATCTTTGATGGGAATAAAATCATGGATAATGATTAGTAAACACGTTATCTAAGTCTCTTGAGTAATTCTTTCAATTATGGATGGTAATCAAAAAAAAGCAATCTGCAGAAACAAGTCTGCTATGAGCATAAACAGATAACTCAGATCGTTTTTATTCTGGGTGAAGGGTTCAGCTCGTGAATGTCAAGTGTCAGATTCACACACCTTCTCATATTCACACCTAAATGCTGCTCTTTTTAAGCCAACGGAAATCTTCTCCTGGCTGGCTAGGCAACAGCACCAAACCAACAGGCAGCCTCACTCAAGGGCAAAAAGAGTGTTAATTGCACATTCCCGAGAATCATTTAACCCCCCACATGTTCACACCATTACCGCTTTCCAGTTCAGATAACACATTATAAACAGTAAACATGGAAAACTTGGATTGCATTTATTGTTGGGAGAATAAATAGTCTATATTATGACAGTTTCCTCTGACATGCTCGGCTCAGTTCGACTCTGTTGCCTTGTGCTCTCAGATGCTTAATTAGTCCATTGCTGTGGCTCACCAGGCAGCCACTGCTTGCATCTGTACACGTTATGCCATGATCACACACTTGGACATTTGGCAGCTGGTGTACTCTGAGAGCAATGAGTCATCGCGGATGAAAATGTTTCACAGCCCAACAAGGGCACGCCGGGATAATGACCGACCGTGGTGCAAGGCACACGAGGCAGAACTGGGTGTTTGTGTGCATGCAAACATCCAGATATTTGGTGTTGTTGAATAAGGTAAAGATCACTGCTTGGTTTTTCTTTTGAGAAGACATTATCTTCTGTGTGTGTGTGTGTTCATGTTCATCTTCTTGTGTTTGTATTTGTGTACTGTACAGTGTGCATGAGGCACAAAGAGTCTCCTGAAGGGGGGGACTTGACATCTAAGCACAAGAGCTCTTTGTTCATTTGTTTATGCCTTGTATATCCAAAAGCCCACTTGCCCTTATACATGCACACACATACACACCAAAACTGGCATTCACAGCCCTGTTAAACCCCCTTAGGTTTTTTTTTCACATGTGAAGAGCTCAGCACTGCTCCCCATAACCATCTCTTATTTATGCTACACCTCAGGCTAGCTGTCAGCCAACACAGCTTTCCCCTATGTATCCATTCTGGTACTCCAAATGGCAACATGCTCTATCTGAAAATGTTCTATTCCTGCTTTCTAGTAAAAATCCACCATAGTCCCCCCCCAAAAAAAAAAAAAAAAAAAAAAAAAAAAAAAAAAAAAAAAAAAAAGCTGTGTATATCATGTCATTAAAACTGAACTAAAGAGATAACATTTAAAATCATTAACAGCAAAATCCTCTTGAGGACATAAAGTAGCAAAGACTGATGATGGGCAAACTATTTATATATTAGACAGAATTATCTTGGGCATCTTTCTGTCATTTTTTTTCCTTTTTCACAAAAGTAAACACTTATGACTGACATTGAAGAGATTTGCTGCTGGCATGTGATTGAATCGATTGATTTGCCCAAAGGGGAATCATGTTGTTGCAGTATAAATTATTGAGGAAAAATAAATAATAAATATAAAAAACAGTAATAGCCAGAACTGTAGCAGAGAAGGGTGTGATTAAAATCTCCAGAGATCACCATAAATGCATTTTGATGTTGCGTTTGCAGCCTGGCTACAGGCTTCAGGTTTTAAGATTCATTTTCTGTCTGAATTGTCCCCCACAGTGATTATAAAGGCATGGAAGGCATCAAAGCTTCTTCCAAACAATTATTTTCCCTAATGTACCTCAAGTGTGATTCCAGTTGACTTGGAACAGCCCTAATCTGAAACTGTAAATGTCAAATGTCCTTCATATTTAGGATTCTTGCCTTTGACTGAATGCCCCGATAGCCAATGAGAATGAACAAACCAGTTGGTTATCGCACACACTTATGGCTCACAAATATGGTAGAAAAAAAGGAACATGATACAAGACAACCTGGACCAAATAGAATTTGGAAAAAAGATTAGCTTGTAGAACTGTGTCCAAAGCATAAGAGTCATACAAAACCATAGACTGTATAAGAACTGAACAAACCATCTGTGATGTCACCCCTTAGCTTCCGAAGATGGTTTGAAGGCCCATTTTCTGGACCTATGGGCGACACCATATTTTTTGGAATTGCCTTCACCCAACCCCAAAAATGCAAAAATGACTAAATGGGTGGAATGAACAAGCCTGGCAGTCAGTTGGAACTCATCCATCTTAACTCAGTTACCACAATCTAGCTATTTTAGCTTAGCTTAGCTCCTGGTATTTTATGATGCTAAATATATTTTGAATTTTTCAATTCATCCTCATAAGATGTTACTGAAACAACACCTGAAACAATGGTCATCTGTCATTAGCAGAGGCTGTTCATGGTCTTTACTGGAGCAGCAGGCAGCAGTCCAGAGCCTTTTAGGCCAACTTGGAGGACTTCCAAAGGCAAAGATGACTCTTCTGGTCATTTCAACTGTTACCTGGTCAAAGGTCATTGCACCCTGCGACTTCAGCTGCCAAACCAGCTCCCAGCTGCTGATTTAGTCTCTAGCTGGGGCTAAAGTACCTCACCTGGAGCAGCCACAGCCAGTCAAGCCTTCCAGGCCAACATGCTGCAACCAGTATACTATCTTATCTTCTTTTAAAATAAGAGCTGTTTTGCTTTCTTCGCTCTTCATTCAAGACTCACATGTCAAGTTCATCAATAATGCTAAATGCTACATAGCTATGGTGATGACAACTAGCCACCTGACACTACAGAGTACAATGTTTGTAGCTGTGCCATCCTTAACTATGTATGGATTTGTGGTATAAAGAATTTCATCTGATGAGGTACATAAAAATTGACCCACCACAAAGTTCAATCAGTTCCAGCTATGGAAACCAAGACCAGTGTTTATACCAGGCTGTAAATATGTTCAGGGTTGAGAGTTCAGATTACATTTCTTCAGCCAATATCTTACTTATGCACACAATAATACATTTCCAATTTTTAAGGAAAAAGTCATTTCAGCTCGTCCATTTCATTTATCAGTGATCCCATATTCTCCATAACAAAGATGAATTGGTTAAACTCTATTCTATTTGCACACAGTTTTGCTCCTGTTCGTCATTCTTGAAGTCTCTTTTTCAACTGATTTGGGTTTTGGAAAGCTCAATCAGCTGCTTTCAGACTGGTTGGGGGGCAAATTGATAAGTAGTTGGAGGTTGCCTATCTGCACTCAGTTATGTGTGAACAACCTAAAGCCAACAAGTATTCTCCATTTACCAACTGCTCTTGGGGAAAGGAAGGAAAGAGTCAGGCATGAGAGCAAAGACTGGCCGAGAGTGAGTGGAGTAAGGCTGCATATATCCTGACTTGATTGGGGATAAAGAGCAGGTGAGAGCAGCAGGTGAGAGCTGTAGGCTGACGACGGGTGTGGCTGAGCAGCAGAGCAGACTGTTACATTCAGAACTGGGGATGTTTCCTCTAAATCAGGGGTCTCCAATCTCGGTCCTTGAGGGCCAGTGTCCTGCAGCTTTTGTATGTTTCCCTGCTTTAACACACCTGATCCTAATTAAAGGCCACTATCATCTTGTCATCAAGGTCAGCACATGTCTATTAACCCTTTAAGCGCAAAATTGCGAAAAGCAACATTGCTGAATAAAACAGGCTGTATCTATAAATGTGATGCCCAATCTTGTTGTTACTTTTCCCCAGGAGATGGCGGACTTGTGTGCCTGTAATCTGAGAACCATTTTTGGAGGCGGTGCAATTCAAAGTTTTAGCGTAAAGAGTTTGTTAAACACCCTCCGGCACAGAGACACGCGGCGAAGCAGTTGTAGTGCTGAGCGAAAGAGTGTTTTTCATTTACTCACGATGCCGATAGGCCGGTTTACCGTCCACAAAGTACTTTGTCAGGTTCTGGCTAACTCTGATTCCGAGGAGGAAGACATGCAGTTGTCCAGTGAAGCAGAAACTGACATTAGTAGTGACGGCGAGTCCGCGTGTCATAGTCCACAATCAGCACATCGTATACCAGATGCTTCACCTCAGTGTGGCCGGGGTGGAAGCATTCTGCGATCGCCAAGCAGGTCGAGGTGTCAGGGGGGCTCATAACACCGCAAATATGGAAAAATGTAGCGAGGATGAAAACAACAGCAGTTGTGTTGGCAACGCGGGAGAAGCCGCGGGAAAAAACACACCGCTAATGGCGTACCAAATGATGATGATGGTGATGGTGATGATGATGATCGGCAGTGATCGGCAATGAGTCTGTTGTTTTTGTCGAGACGAAATTCTGAGCCCATTGATTTCATCCCTTTTCAGAATGATGAATTCTGGAGTCTCATCACCAATGAAACAAACAGATATGGCCACCAGTTCTTTGAAAGGTAAAAAATTGAAACCATACTCCAGATTTCATGACTTTATGATGTGATTGTCCCTGAAATGAAAGCTTTCATTGTGCATGGTGCTTGAGGAAAAATATGAAATTGAGGACTACTGGGCAGGTGATGTCACAATAATCTAATTAGATGTCAAAACTACTTCCATTCCAAATTTTGGTTCATACTGAAGATATTTCTCATTTACAGTATGCCTTTATCTCAAACCACTCACAGTTATAGCCTTTTGAAACCATGATATCAAAATTGAACATTTTCCAATATGGCCGCCACCTTGTGACGTCATAATATCTTAATCATATGAATAATTTCACTCCCATCACAGACTTTGAGTCATACTGAACAATTTTTTCATTGACTGTATACCTTTATCTCAAACTGCTTTCAGGTTATACCCTTTTGAAATCTTGATATTAAAATTGTATATTTTCTTGAATAAACCCTGGCACCTAAAGTGTGAAGAAGGGCGGAAACATCTAAAACCTGCAGGACACCGGCCCTCGAAGACCGAGATTGGAGATCCTGCTCTAAATAGCGCTGTGCACTTGTATATCCACAAGGGGCTGACATGTTTCTCATGCTAGTTTCATGGTTCATATCATATCTGCTAGTTTCATGGTTGTTAATGTTTGATATACTTCCATAAAGTGATACACAGCTATCACAAGAGATACCAGGACTGGAGCTCAAAGTTCCTTTAAATGTTTTTTGTCAAATAAGTAGGGATAGAAGATTATGAAAGTTAGATAACACTTCTAAGAATGAAATGTTCATTTGAATCAAATGAAATCTTTTATTTTAAATGAAAAAAAAAGTCATTGATGTTGCTTTAATATATTAACATTTAAGTTATCGAATATACATATATGCACAAGTTATTTTTTAAGTAGATGGAACTTATTTGTTTCAAATGTGTTCACTGCCAGTAGAATTATTCAACATCACTGAGTAGTATGGGAGAAAATGATCATATGGAAATGAAACAATCAGAAAATATACAATTACGTATTTATTTATAACTGGCTTTGATTGTCTGCTTCTGAAATGAGGCCTTGAATTCTTGCACACATACTTATGTGATAAAAATAATTATGTTTAATATCTAAAACAAAGTAAATGAGTTTTACAAAAAACTGAATTTGTGTTTGAAATTAATGAATTTGAAGTCTTTTTCTGATTCTCTGGCACGTCTGTCTTTAAATCAGAGGCTCCTTCATAACCTTTGTGGTTTCCTACAGCCTCAGACCTCTCCGCTCATTTATTCCCTCTGTAATTCAGTCGGCGTCTGTTGTCATCCCTAAAAAAAAGAAGAGTCAACTTAACCATTTCCCTGAAACTCAGAAGTGAAAGTCGGCGCAGGAAATTGCTGTCCATGACTTCTCACCCCTAATTTGGTTTACAATATCTTGGCTGTGAATAAACAGAGTTGGAAATATTGTTTACTTATTCTAAACTGACAGGATCTTGTACACCGACGCATCCTCCACTTTTGTTCTCATGTAAATTCCCATCTCTATCCGTTCCCGCTGTCACCTTATCACAGCAAGCATTGTGATGTTAAACAGATGCTTTGAACCGCTGCATGCTTCGGCGTGAATTCAAACGTATTATCTTTCTTTTTTTTCTGAAAAAAAGCAGCTTATTATCTTTCTAATGTGAGTTCAAATCAATTTGGAAAGCCTTTAAATCTTTAATTTTAGATTTTTTTTTGCAGCTAACTTAACCAACTTTCAGAGTTTTCTGCAACACGTCCGTACAAATAAACACTGTATTTGTCTTTTCTTCTTCTCTCCTGCTGATGTTCTTCGCCATCTGGGGCTTGTGGAAACGTGCTGCGATCAGCTCCCCGGTGTAGCTACACGGAGCACAGCACACTCCAGCGTCCTCCCCCCCTGACATTTTGGAAGCCCCTTGGCTGGCTCATCTTTAGTTGATTAATGATCTGGAGAGTCACCGCGTTCACGGATGGCACGGGCGCAAGCTAGGCACATGCATAAGCGTGGCTCAATGTGATTAATGGAAGGGTTAATATGATGAGAAAATGAAGAGCTTCTCATTCATTGCCGCGGGCTACGCTTAGCACACATACTGGCCTTGTTTTGTTTGAGCTGAAAATAGAACGCCTTACTTGAAGACCTCACCGTGTTGCTTAATGGACAAGATTCATCTGCATAGATCATTTAAAATCATGAAAAACACCCCTTTGGTGTCAGGCCAGACTTAAGTGGCTGTAAGTACATCTAGATAAAGTGGAATCAACTGTCTTTCTCTGTAGCACCAACAACATGGCCAGTTCATTGTTTCAGGATGAGTTTTCTGACTCCACCATCACAGAAAGTAAAATAAAATGCGTTTATTCACAAAGATATGGTTCATAGGCTACATTATAGTTGTTGGGTTGAAACTAGGATTTCACCACTTGTAGCTCTTATAACATTGGGCACGGTTACATGATGTTTTTTTTAAATTCAGAATTAAACTATTTTCCTTCGAGTTTACGTGGAAATAGTAATTCCAAATTGAGGTTTACATGGAAAACACGTTTGATCGGCTTTATCCAATTCTGCTTAAGGTCTGGGGGTTGGGAAGGGTTCTGATTGGATGGGGGGGGCGGACGTCTTTACGTATTTACGTCTACCGGAAGAACACAAACTTACTCGATTAGCAACAACATGGAGGACTACATTATTAGCATCCTTTTTGGATTTGTTTTTAATTTCATTTTTTAAGCAGCAGCACGACAACATCATGTCGATGATTTTCTTTCGAAAACAAGCCCAGCACGGAATATAAGCATCATCGTGGCAGACGGGTGAAGAACGAGCATGCGCAGAAAGACTGGAATTAATTTAAAGCGGAATGAGTGTATACATGACCGCGGAATTATTCTTTCAGATTTAAAATCAGAATAAACCAGCCACTTACTTCGGAATTAAGTTTAATTCGGAATGGACATTTTCATTCGGAATTAGGTGTTTGCACTGTAATTTTTAATCATTTGAATCATTTTAATTTTAATTTTAATTAAACTTCCCATGTAAACGCACTAACTGACTTTCCTGTTGTCTGTTGGTTCTAATGATTTAGCTTCCTTTGCCGTTAATGGTTGGCTTTATCTGGTAAACAAATTCACATGTACCACTATCTAGGGAGAAATGTTCTAATAGCTTCTTTATTTTTCTTTCAGATATTGATTCCAATACATGGACTGAGGTTATTAGCCAGGACTGAGTAATGATCCAATATCAGTCTTTCTACTAACCTTGATTGATAGGTGATTGTCATTGATCGCTCTTCTTTGGGATTGCAGGCCTTCTTTCAACTATACTGCGGCTCCAAATATTCAATCAAGCGGTGAAATCTGACATTTTCAATGACTGACAGGAACAGGTCATCCAAAACAAGGAACTTACATCAGTAGTGATGTGGCTTTCTAGCTTTTTCTGTAAAATTGATCACGTTTCTGAAAAGCAAATTCCAGAATTCCCTGCAATAGTTCCTCTTTCACTAAGTCTTCGTGTCCTCGTAAGGTCGCTCATGTTAGATACGAAAACTATATTCCAAGGTAAGATGACACCATATTGTCAGCTAAATGCTAATGGTACATAGTTAGCTCAGTCCAACAACTCACATCTTCATGTCGTTCAAAACAGGAAGTTGCAAGGCAGTGTTGCATAACTTCCAAAGGCAACTTGATTTTTACTAAAGATTCCAAGGACCCTATATTTGGCAGAATTGTCAAGTATATCTAATGCTTTTATAACAATTGGACCCCAAGGAGCTCAAAAAACAAAATTCTCCTGAAGTGGTATTTTAACACATTTAAAAAGCAATAAGGATGTACTAAGTTTTGCTGAATAAATAACTATAAAGTGTAATACAATGTGATGTCTGTCATCTGAGTGTTGTTTATCTCATTTGAAGGTCTGCTCAGGACCATATCATTATCATCTTTTATTTATGTCCCGATGTAAACGTGGGTGAACTTGCACAAAACTGGCTGAAAGCTGTAGTCCAAAATCAGAAGGTCAAAGAAGCCTTGATGTCAAAACTCCCGAGCCATTTCATCCATCTGAAAGAACGAGGTGCTGAATCAGATTTAAATAAATTAGAGTTTCTGCAACATAGTATGTCATTTTAGATGAAAATGATTAAGGTTAAATACGGATCCAGTGCAAACAGCACTCAACAGAAATGACGCGCCTATTCAACCATCATTTGGTTTGATTTTGGTAAATGGTTGAGAGCTGGGAGTGCTCCATATTTAACCAGCTGGTTGGTATTTTACACACAAAAGGAAATCAAGCATGAAACCAAGTAACCTTATTATGAATGTGTGACATAGCCAGTATTTTAGCTGTCAGCATTTTAGGGCCCATATTTAGGGTTGATTTGTGTCTTTTATTCTTTGTCTAATTCAGTGGGAGGAAGACTGTGTGAGCATTAAGGATTCAAGGGTTCTCGAGCAAGTGGAAGAAGAAATAAACTGAATCAGAAAGGTGAATAAAAATAATAAAGTACACAGGAATTTGGTTTCAGAACAGAGAGGGTGGAAGGAATGTACTATCAATTTCACAGGAAATTGGTTGTTAGGAGTTTCAAGCCTCTGAGAATTGCAATAATCCTACTATCAGTCCTGTGAAATGAACTCTTCTTTGCTGTATTTAACTTTTCTGACATGTCCATCTAGCACGTTTATGTCTCTAAGCAGCTATACTATTACACAAGAGTTTTTTTTTTGTTCTTTTTTTTTCCCCCATCCCCCGTCCTTTCCTCAGCCTCCTGCAGACAGCTTTACCCCGGAGCTAACTAACAAACATCCTGCTCGATGATCCAAAACGACTAAATTACTTGTTGTTGCGTTGTGCTTCAAAGCCAGGTGCGTGTATGGCAACACAGCTGAGGAGGGGGTTGGGTGAGGGGGGTTGAGAATCCAAAATACATGCTGCTTGTTAGCCAGGCAAAAGA
Organism: Hirundichthys speculiger; assembly: GCA_018398805.1. Lineage (NCBI taxonomy): Eukaryota > Metazoa > Chordata > Actinopteri > Beloniformes > Exocoetidae > Hirundichthys > Hirundichthys speculiger. The sequence continues at coordinate 50,590 of JAGFBZ010002168.1, read as the reverse complement.
GAGATATGCCAAGCCGAGAGGATCAAGCAGTGTTGCAGCATAAAAGCGCACCAGAACAGAGGCGGTGGAGGAAGGAATCAGAGGAAGGGTGGCACAAACTTCCACTTTCAACGCTGAAGTCAGTTTATTGTCATTTTTGATTGTAAGGTTCATGTCATATCCTGGTTCAGAGCTGTTATTAACTCACTTAACGGTTAACAGCCAAGGTGTGAAACATGTTGGCCTAATCTGGGTTACATTTATGGCTTAATTACTGCACTAGAAGATACCTTTTTGACCAGATATGTCCCAGACCTTATGAACTGGGCCGAACTTTAGTTTGACATGAGCTATATGAATGTGCCCAAATACATTATATTGCCAAAAGTATTTGCTCAACCATCCAGATTATCAGAACCAGGTGTTCCAATCACTTCCATGGCCACAGGTGTCTAAAATTAAGCACCTAGACATGGCCCTTTAGTTCCAGTGAAAGGAACTCTGAATGTTTCAGCAGACCAAGACATTTTAGACAATTCCATGCTCCCAACTTTGTGGGAACAGTTTGGAGCTGGCCCCTTCCTCTTCCAACATGACTGTGCACCAGTGCACACAGCAAGGTCCATAAAGACATGGATGGAAGAGTCTGGTGTGGATGAACTTGACTGGTCTGCACAGAGTCCTGACCTCAACCTGATAGAAGACCTTTGGGATGAATTAGAGCAGAGACTGAGATCCAGGCCTTCTGTTCTAGGGATGCGCGCGATTAGTCGTCTAAACGATTTAACATCCGCTCACTTACTAGTCGCCAGCAGAAATATAAGTCGTTTAAACCAATTTGTGTTTTATTCATGTACAAGGCCACTTAACTGTCATACAGCCGCCCGCCACTAGTCGGGGCTACAGAGCCGTCAGACAGCAGCCCCACTCTCCGTGGCAATGCTCAAGTAGACTGGAGTTTTAAAACGGCACGGTGGGAAGATGGTCTCTCGCAAAACCAACGCGGTTTGGCGGTACTTTAATCTAGAAAATGAAAACAAGGTAGTATGTAGACTGTGTCAGAAACAACTGGCATACAATCACTCGACTGGAGCAATGCGCAACCACATTCGACTCAAGCATTTGGATATTAATCTGCACGAGACGACAGCTGCTGATGCTAGCGGTGCTAGCCACACTCAGGCCGATTTGACATTGTTTACCCGGAGACGTGTTCTCCCGTCCGGTCTGAGAGGATAACGCAGCTCATCACGATAATGACTTCGCAAGATATGCTTCCACTTAACTTTGTGGAAGGTAAAGGCTTCAGGAAGCTAATGGAATATGTTGAGCCAGAATACACCGTACCGGGACGCAAACTGATAATTTCCAGGCTGGAGAGCCTCTTTTTTTTAGAATAGTCGACTAGTCTTAATTAAAAATTTTATTTAGTCGACAGGGAAATTAGTCACCAGGAACATCCCTATTCTGGTCCAACATCAGTGTTTGACCTCACAAATGTTCTTCTGGAAGAATGGTCAAAAATCCCCATAAACACACTCCTAAACCTTGTGGACAGCCTTCCCAGAAGAGTTGAAGCTGTTCCAGCTGCAAAGGGTGGACCCACGTCATATTGATCAGGAATGGGATGAAATAAAGCTCATATGTGAGACAAGGCAGGTGAGTGAATACTTTTGTCAATATAGTGTATTTATTATCACTGATGGTGATCATGGTGGAAGTTTTTCTTTTAACTTTTACTATATGGGTAATTGCCTAAACATTTATTGGTAAAACTAATAAAATATAAAGTCTAAAGTTTGCAGAAAAAGATAAATGAATTAACACATGCCTGATTACTTCTTGGCAGAGAAACAAATAGTTGCCTGATCAGGTTGTCTGAATCACCAGCTGCTATGATCAATTCTCCTTAGATAACACCCATGATGCTGCATAATTAAATTATTATGAAGAGAAGTGGGGGGAGTTTCTTAGAGATATGAAGAACTCCAATCTGACTTTTAAAGGAGGATTTGCTTTCCCAGTCTAATTTAATTACAGCAATATATAAATAAAGAAAGAAAAATTGATTTTCAATTAATTCCAAAGATTAGTTATGATCTCTGACAATGCTGGTGTTAATGGAGTCATGGCAGAGTAGCGAGATTTCTGTTGTTGAACTGCTGCTTCACTGGACGTCTGTCTGAATACTCACTCGATTTAGTCTTTAGTCTTTTAATGTTTCAATCAATGTTAAACGCAGCATTGTATTCATGTGCTCTTTGAGAGGGAAACAAGACAAATGCAATATTCACATGACAGAGTCATACCACTCCAGACCAAATGGGGGCAGTATATCATGAGGAAGTTCATGTGTAGGACAGCAAAGTGTGCAGTAACCTGCTTCCTCTCCCCTGTAGTAAGGATGATGGCGTTAACCAGTATTGTAATTTGATGGTATTCTCTAGTCTAGAAATGTTGCTAGCTCTGATGCAGTCCAGCATGACTTACACACATTGCCTATGTACATTGCAGTTGGAATTTAAACGCGGGCTACAACTAATGATCTTTTTGAAAATTGATTCATCTGTCAATTATTCTGAAATCTTGTCATGTCCTGTGGAGCATCATTTTTACGTAACTAAGAGTTTATTTCTGTTTCAACCCCACTGTGATGTCATTTTCACACGTGAAAGGTTTAACCTTTCTGGTTAAAGGGTATGCTTGATCTCAAATCGCTATCAAACTGTCACATCAATCACTTGACATCTCCCTACTGCATGTTTGCTTATAAGTCTGGGTATTGTCTTGAATACAAGGAGACGTGTATTTCACCCGACACACTAACTTTGTACATATGTACCCTCCTACAGACTCATGCAGGGTTCTGCCTCAAAGTTAAAGACTAATAAAAAAGTACTTATTTATAATCCATTATTTATTCACCAGGATCATTATAAAGTAAAGAAACAAACACAGCATGTGTAGCCTTTCGTCTAGTAAATCTATTCATGTTTCCGCTTATAACCCTTGACTGCAATATCATGTGACTAATTTTAGTATCTCATTGAGGCCATTAGGATGCTCTTTGTCTTGTGCTCCTTAAAGTAGCAGTGCATGTCAGTAATTTGGATTCCAGCAGGATCCAAGCTAAGCGCTTGATTACATGACTGAGATGAGATAATCACATCGGCTCCCTTTCAAACTGTTTAATGATGTCAGGTTTCAGTTGATGTGTTCTACTTATTACAGTCAATAAGTTTTATTTTTTCATGGGATGTGAAGTTCATTGTTGCATCGTGCAATTCATTTCATGCAGGCTGTACTGATGCCACAGGGTTAATATTGGCAGCGTAGCATACTTCTTTTTTCCAGCCACATTAACAGTGGATCAGCTGAACCGGTGCTCGTTGTGACACTGCACTCAAATTAAGCTGTAAGTGCAGCTGTGGGATGTTGTGATTTAGGTTGTAGCGTGTTAAACTGCAGATACATTAGCCACAATAGCATCCACCATTCCAGGGTGCTCCTCTGTAGCTTCAGTGCTGCTTTGAATTTGTAGTTCTGTATTACATAATTGTTTTGCCATTGTTCATATTCTCTACTTGTTTTATATGATGTGTCGAAGCTAAAATTGCACCACAAAGCACTATCTTGGGGGGGTGTTTTGTTTTTTGTTTTTTTTTGCACTGCTGTAGCTTGCAGCGCTGAACTTCCTTTTATTCACTTCCTTTATGTAGCTAAGACATGCCATCGGAGCAAATAAAGTATATGTTAAGCAAGTTGGAGGGAATAAATGCTGGACAACTGTAATTTTTTACTGATCTTGCAGCAATCTGTCTTTCTATCTGGCTTGAAATGAATAGCGACGTAGTAGTATCGGGAAACATTTAGCAGAAAACACAATGCTACCAAGCGGGCTTTGACATCTGTTGCAGTACGCATCAACTCTGCGCATTGCATGTCAAGCAACAGCGCAAGTCACAATTAATTTTCCCCATCATGGCAGAGATATGCCGCTCGTTCAGAGTAGAAGCATAAATCACCCATAACAGCATTATTTACAGCGTGAAGCACTTTAGCCAGGGCTCATGTCAGTACCAGATGTGAAGAGCCTTTGGAATAAATGGGCTGATTCATTACCAGTCTTTATCTGGATGTTATTTATTTCTTTTCTTTTTTTCTCCCACAGATAATTGAGATAATTGAACCCACATAAGAATTTGGGAAAGTGCAGCTGGATTCAGTCATGCAAGATGGCTGCACACTGCTGTGATCATTAACCAGAAATGGAAACAGTTACTGGAACTCATGATCAGCACTTCTGTGAGTGGAGAGATGATGGAAGACCAGAGTCCACCGTTACCCCCAGTGGAGAAAGACCTTCTGTTGGAGAGCTGTGAGGAATTAAGCAGGATGATTCACACTAAAAGGCAATAGAAAAGAAAACAAGAAAGAACGAATGGCAAGAGATTATCCTGATTCTGCAAATATTTGAAACCATATTACATCATCTTAAAGATAATGTGGGATGAAAACCTAAATACCCAAACAGATAAATTAACTGAAGTCCTACAAAGACTCGGGAATTGTCTGAAAACAAAACTGCTTCTTCGAACTGCTGCCAAGTCTTTGGTGGACTTGGGACGAATGAAATAGAAAGTAGTTGATATGCTGGCTATCAAATTTGTAAAGAAGTAAAGCATCTTTTTTTTTAACTTCCTGGTTGAAATAGGCCTCTTACTGTCAATGGACCAATCCTAACCAGTAGATTTCCTGAAACATCACTGACAAAGTCCATCATCTAATGTTCTTGCCATTAAATGCATCGGTTATCTGGTGCTACCCACCAGTCCAACAAATGTTTCCAAGAACCATGAAAATCCAGTATTTTAATCCCACTGGAACATTAATTGAGAAATGGACTCCAGGAAATCTACCTTGGAAGTTATCCTTAAGCTTTTAAGCCAGTCATGACCAGGTAACAAAAACCATCCAGGCTTTTGAGAGCAGGAAACATACCAGTTTCATATGTTTTCATGATGATGCGTTGCAGACAAGGGTAATAATCAGAGGTAAAGAAAAAAAAAACTCTGGAGAACTATCTGGTCAAGTCACAACTCACAAGTCACAGAGATTCTGATATTCCTTCCTCAATATTGATGTCCATGTGAGGATCTCACATTCTGAACCTCATCTAGACATGTGCAAAGCCGTCATTGTACTGCACATCCACTGCTTTGTTTGTTGGAGGTGTCCAGTAAATATTGTAAAGGGGAAGGTATTGGATTCAGACAGCAGCCTTTTCTCTTGAATGGCAGGTAGTACATGTCATGTTTGTCTGCAGAACAAACACGATAACCAGAGCTTCAGCATTTTGAAGTTTTCTCTAAGTTTTTCATTCATAACAGTCACACATATCGAAGTACTTGAATCAATAAGAGTTTCTAATACATGTTGATATTAACGAATGGAGAAAAAACTGATTTGCAGTTGAGAAACAAGCAAATGCACACACTGGAATTCAGTCTGATTTATCATCCAAACAGATGCATTGGCTTCTGTGTATGCTCTGTAGTGCTTTATTTCCCATTATAAAGACAGAAAAAAGGTTGCAGCCAGAACCAGAACCAGATTGGTGACACAGCAGACTGTGTTTTGGAGTTCAGGGATGTTGCAACACAGTATTGCCCTTACTGATTTTCCTATGAGTCAGCCATATGAAAAAGCCATTCAGTTATTAATATAAAATGCTGGATGTGAACTTTCTCAATATGTGTATTTGTCTGTGCTTGTGTCCCTGTGTACTTGTGAAGCATCTTGAGTTGCAGCAAAAGTAATGTTCCAATTCAAAGTCTTCATCCGGACAAGTATGGTCGAAATCTCAGAATGTGTTCTTGAATGTGTCCATTTTATTGATAATGCATCCAGTGAAGACTTGAGACAGCAGAGTATCCCAGAATTGCACGAAAAAAATGAAAGTAATTGCAGAAGAGAAAGGAGTAAAAGAATAAAGTACAAACTTGGTTTACTTGGAATTGTGAAATACTGCCATCTCTCTTCAAATACTTATTACTTCTGACCACAAGTAGTAGCAAATCACAAGAAAGTTAATGTGCCAGGCCCTAGTGGAACAAGCATCTCTAGTGGTATTACTAAACCTCCTGGGCAAATTCTTCATTGTTCTGCACTGAAACAACCAAACTGTAAATTTAAACACAATTTGCATTTCATCCAAAGACACCTTTTCTGGGAAACTAGGTCTTTTAGGGTGTCCTTTCCTTTAAAATCTCTATTTCCATCACTAAAACCCAAGGAAAAATAGAGCTCTGAGGGAGATATGTTACTGCTGAAAACAGTCCTGGTTTGAAAACAGGGAATAGGAAAGACATACAATAAGAGGTTGCAAGTTTCGAGTTGAACCTGCAACTGGCTGCAGGAGGAATGCTGCCCTCGTACATGGGCCACCAAAGAATCCTTGAATACTTGAATTGATAATTGAAAGTTTATCCCGGTTTTCCTGGTTACCTACAACAATTTCCACGCTACAAATGCTTCCAACGCCTCTGCCTAGAAATGTCCGGTGGGTCCTGGAAGGCCAAATAGTTCTGATTGCTTAAGCATTCGTAGTCTTTTACTATTTCTTTTCTTTTCCCTTCAAATTGTACAGAAATATTAGAAGTAATATTCTATTATTCCTAGTATTTAGGACAATACAGGAATACAATAATATTCAGGAACATACAGGAATAGTCATAGGAATTGTGGGAATAGCTATGATTGTCTCTGAACACCACATTCAAACTAACCATTCAAGACAGCTGCACCATAAATTATGGAGGTCAAGCAAGTTTGAGAATGAATGAGATGAGAGAGCTCCAGCTGGTCAAAGAAAGCAGTAAATCTAAGCATTAATATGTCCAACAATGGCTCACTCCTTTGTATGGCACAAAGAAACCCACAACCTGTAGAAAGTGAACTGTAACATGATTTACATTAATAAATCTGTAGCATATGTCTTGTCTTCTTTATAGCATGCTGTGTGACCAGCGCAGCACACTTCAAAAGGACTTAATTTGTCCAATCTAACCTGTACGCTTGGCTCTCAGTGGATATGCAAAAGACCAAGGGTTGAAAAATATTTAAACTACTTGTAAAAAGCCTCAGGCTGTTTAATTTCTATAGTCAGGAGGCTGTGAATTTGGACGTAGGAAAGGAAAAATATATATCTATGAGTTAAGTTGCTTTTCCTTCTTCCTTCCTTATTGCATTAAATAGTTTTGGCCAGAACCTCCTTGAAGTTCTGGCAAAACTATTCAACCCAATACGGAAAAGCAACCCTTGATGGTTCAGATATAGAATAAACCAATTAAGTTGGACTTGGCAGTGAAAAGAGAACTTTAAAGAGCTTCTAAACGTGACGTAAAAGTGGACTTAAGCCTTGGTTGCACAGACAACAAAGGTGAAATTATGAGTTTACCAAAAGGTTTCGAGATCGCATGAGAATAGGGGAACCTGAGTAGCATGAAAATAGTATCCACTGGGTGGCAGTACTGGTCAAAACTGGTCGTTAAACGCTGCATTTGCGGCTTTTGCTTGACATATAAACTTTGAGTTTTGAGGCAACTATAGGAACTAACTGATTTGGAAGGTGCCAATTTAGCATGAGGATAAGGACAAAACAGAGAAGAATATGGCCAAGCTAAACCTCACATGATATTTCAGGCTATATCCCTTTTAATTCGGTGAGGAACAGATCGACACTGACTGTGAGATGAGTGGTGATCCTCCCTGCTTCTACTGAATAACTGAGGAAGCCGGGGAAGAGAAAGATGCAGCTCCGCAAAGCTCTGGAGGAATGTAAGTTCTGCCCCCCTTACATGTCATATTCCCCACTGCATTGGTTACATCTATTACATGGCAGTCTGCTCGTTTAAAGACATAATTCTGGAAAAAAACAAGACATGGCGAGACATGCAAGATTTTAAAAACATGAGTGATCTCAAATGAGATGAACTGAACCTCTACTTATAAATGGTTAAAGTCTTTTCTGAAACCCTCTGGATTGTTCACCCACAGCCTGCACAGGTAATGCCAGTAGGGGTGTGAAAAAAAATTGATTTGGCAATATATTGCGATTTTCGGCCACCCAATATAATATTGATTTTTCAGCTCCTAATATCAATTTTTTTAGGAAAATTTTATTCTATTTATTTTATTTTATTTATTTATTAAATGTGCAAAAACACTAATAATAAACAATAAATAGGTTGTTTTGAAGCAAATAGTTTTGACTCAGTTTCTCCTCTGAAGGATCAATATCATCTGATGAACATATACAGCAACTTGAATTTTCATCTCTACTTTTAATTTTGATAATAACTGGGTAGAATATCGCAATTTATCACGATATCGTGATAATATCATATCGTGACCCAAGTATCATGATACATATTGTTTTGCGAGGTCCTTGCCAATTCTCAACCTTAAATGCCAGTATACGAGTCAGAGTCCATTATTTATTATTAGTGCAAAAACACTAATAATAAACAATAAATAGGTTGTTTTGAAGCAAATAGTTTTGACTCAGTTTCTCCTCTGAAGGATCAATATCATCTGATGAACATATAGAGCAACTTGAATTTTCATCTCTACTTTTAATTTTGATAATAACTGGGTAGAATATCGCAATTTATCACGATATCGTGATAATATCATATCGTGACCCAAGTATCATGATACATATTGTTTTGCGAGGTCCTTGCCAATTCTCAACCTTAAATGCCAGTATACGAGTCAGAGTCCATTAGTGTTGTTTTATTTTGAAAATCCACCAGATTCTCTACGCCATCCTCATGTCTGACTTCCTACCAGCTCAGTCTATCCATCCATCCATTATCTATGCCCGCTTAATCCTATCTAGGGTCACGGGGATCTGCTGGAGCCTATTCCAGCTCTCTCCAGGCTAAAGGCAGGGGTACACCCTGGACAGGTCACCAGTCCATCGCAGGCCAGCTCAGTCTACTGTGTGTAAATTGACGTGGTTTAGTCGCTATCCAGTACCCCAAATAGACTCAACTCATTTCACTGCACTTAAGCTTTCTTCACTCTTCTTTAGCCATGTTCACTGACAGGACTTCAGGATTAACATGAAGAAGGTTTCTGGTCTGTCATGATGTACAGTAGTTTTGATGTGACGCAGGCCACTGGCACACAGTTAAGACTCATGAAAAGCTGAAGGAGGCTGAAGACTATCTAAACCCACTTCTTCCTATGCTGCCAGCTATCCCAGCTCTCTATGGCCCACAATCAGGGGGTACACCCTGTACAGGTTCGTCACTCTATCATGGTCAGTGACCCTAAACATTTAAATTAATCCATCATAGAACGGCTCCCAAACAAGAAAATCTAAAAGAACCCTTAACCCTGTTCAGATACTGTAAAAATGACCTCAAGAGAGCAAGACATCTTACAAATGTATCTGAACTGAAGCAGTTTCTGTAAAGAGGAATGATCAAAAATTTGCCCCTGAATGTTCTGTAGGCCTTTTTGCACATTTATATATTAATATGTTGTGAAAAAACCTAACTTCAATGTTAAAATAAAGACTCCTTTTCTGCTTGGCCACAAAAGCTAGTGGTAGAGAGAAACTTTTTCATGCCCTCTGTTTTGTGTTTCATGCAAACTTTGATAGCTGGACTGATACTGTACTCTGCTGGCAGGATTCCAGCTCTTCAGAGCAGATCTACACCCTGAACCTTGAGGCGAGACAAAACTTGAACGGATTTGCACATTGGATGGTGCACAGATGTGAAAATGATTTCAGAGCACAGCTGTCCTGATCTTAACCCTTTCTTCTTTAAAATCCTTCATTTTGTTCTAGTTGTTGTGTCCAGACGTTTGACCTGCACTGCAGTCTTTGCATTTGACAGGATTAGCTTCAAAACAAAATGTCATTAAGTCCAGTGGTCTGAACACTGCAGTCATGTTTTCCAAAGAAAGTGAGCTAAGCTGTTTTTTTTTTTTTTCCCTTGAATAAACACTGAAAAAGGTCCCTCAGCAGGGTCCATGCTCATCCCCCCCGTGCCTTGTGTGGTATTGTTTTTCCATTGTTCAGCTAATGTTCCTGCTGTTTGAAACCTGGCCCCGTGGCAGGGATTTGCATCTCAATTAAATGGATTTTGTAATACAAGCTAAGTCAAATTTAAAAAAATATTTCTTTAATTAATGGGGACAAATTGTCTTGGTGCTGGAAGTGGGTTTACCTAAACTCTGAGGGAAAAACCTTTATTAAAAATCGGTATTATTGATGTGAAGTAAATGTGTCTGTCACTCTACTTTTTTTATGGCCTTCGGAAGATGCTCTTTAACATCTAATCAAACTGTTTACTTCTCCTAGCTCGTGCTTTGGGCTCTCAGCAGGCTTGAAGAAGCAAGAGATCATGAATCAGCCTCCTCTTGGACAATCTTATTGTGAACCAACAATCATCATAAAAGGAGAAAGACTGAAGACTGTCGTCATCTGTACCTGCCTTGGGAGTATTTACCCAATCAATAAAGCCACATAGTTGTTGTGACCTCAATGAGAGGGTTTGAGGCTCTCCGCTAGTGATGGGCAAGATTGATCCAAATATCGATAATATCGATACCAACGCTGGTATTGATATCGAACAATACATGTGTAAAAAGATCAATACTCAAGCCTTTTTTTTTCTCTCTCACAAGCACTGACTGCTGCGAAGTGTGAATTCATTGAAATCTCTGTATCGCAGGTAGCGGGTAGCGCTATCCTAAACCCGTGATCCCAAGATACCAAGTTTGCGGAAAGCGCAAAGGACACGACCATTGCCATACCTATAATGTGAGCAAGGGACTTGGCATAGCGGGTAGCGGGTTTAGGGAAGCGGAAGATTGCATTAGCGGTTAGCGGAGTTCCCTAACCCGCAATTTGTGGGTAGTGGGTAGTGGGTAGCAGCTAGTGGGAAGGTGTACGATCGGGGCCATAATATCATAAGGGTGGACTAGAAAGAACATTATGCACAGAACAATTTAACTCCAAGGAATATTATCACAAAAATGTTAATTGTGATAAAGTATTTTGCTGTCACCTATAAATTTTGCCAGAATTCTATCCTAGTTTTTAACAAAATAATGCAAAGACAAAAATCACAAAAACACCAAATGGTCAGCAGTTTCTGATAGATCAAGCCTAATATGAAAAAGTATCGGTATTCGGTATCACCGATATTGGCCCTGTATTTAGTTGGTATCAGATCGATACCAAGAATTCCCAGTAATTGCCCACCTCTAATCTCCGCTAAACTCAACATCTGTAATATATTTCTCCATGGTTCCTTACTCTGGTTGTGAACCTGGACCACAAACCACAAGCACATTAAGGATCTGGAACATTTTCACTAGTGTATGCTCCGCTCACTCTTAAACATTTACTGGCAAGATCATGTATACCAGTCCTAGATGCCCTGGGTCATGGCTAACACACTTATTTGTTAAATAAATTCCTTTCACATGTATGGTGGGATAAAGAAAGGCATCCAATTAAACTTCCTTGTAAGGCTATTACTGTAGGTCGACTAAACTGTGTTTGCAAATGTTTTAAAATGAAACCCATCCACATTCACATTAGCATTTCAAATCTGTGTTGTGATCCGCATTACACCACCACAGGTCATACAAGCATCCCACAACCATCTGTGCTCGCTGGCTGAGATCTCAGCTGGAAAGGATCGTTGCAGATTGCTCTGGTAATGGCTTTCATTTTAACATGCATGCACATGTGGGCAGTAGCAGTGAGAGGTGATGCCAAAGGGAACAAAGTCAACAACACTCTCTGTTCCCCTCCATGCTGTCATTTACGCCATCGTGAAGGCTCGTCACTTCGTATTACGGTAATGGTGATAAGATATGAGCTTGAAAAATCGGGGAAGGATACGTAGTGAGCAGGAAGTGAATCTGAGTTAAAATCTCCTTGTTTCTAAAAGTTCTCAGTTCTGTCTGTCCACGTCGCACTGCAACCACAAGGTTTACAAGCTGAAATGAGGTCAGCAGCAGATGGGAAATTGTTAATTTTCAAGAACTGATCTCACTGTAGAAGTGTGGATGCCAGGCTGGACTCTAACAAGTTATGGTAATGCTGTAAAACATTGACTTGGCCTTAATATTTTCCAAAAAATGTTTCTCAAATTCAGAGTGAATTATAATCAATACTAGTAACACTATAGGGCTAAAAAAAAAAAAGACAAAAACAACCTAACTGGCATAATCTAATTAAAACTGCCTTGTATTTTATACGACACTGCTTATTCTGTTATGCTAAAAAACTGGGCCACTAGTGATGAGAGTGACCTATATCATAGGTGGCAGCTTTGGTTTGAACTCAGGCTGTAGTCTCTCATTCAACAAGTTAAGCTAAGTGGACTTTTGCTAAGCGCTCTTGTACGAGCCTGACATGGGTTGCGGGTAGTCCAACCGAAATGCTTTTTCCTAAACCTGCGATGGTACGATACCAAGTTTGAGGAAACAGCAGAAGACACGCCCATTGCCACACCTATAAAGTGTTTAAAAACGTCGGCAAAATGTGTAGCAGCTATAGTGGATGAAAGATGGCATTAGCAGTTAGCAAAGGTTCCTATGCACACAATTTGAGGTTAGAGGCTAGTGGTAACGAGTAAGGCAAAGTGTACAATCAGGGCCCTAATTTTCCCCGCCCACCCACAGCACGCTCCACCTCACACAACTCGGGAAAGAGATGAATTTACCAGAAACACGAACACATAACACCATCTTCTTTAATAATTTAGACCCAGAGTGTGGCTTTTCGATGCTCATTTCACCCTGAGGTCCACCTGATGGTTCACCATCAATACACTCCCAAAACAGCTGAGGTTTATCGGCTTTTTTCTCCCTCTAACCGTAGCATTTGATATCAAACCAGAGAGGTGAGAAGTGAAACTTCACCACTCTCCTAGAAAGTCAGTTAGTCGAAAAACTATTGGTCCAATTTGGAATCCTTAACCAACCAGGGTTCACGTTAGCATTGAAGGGACAGCCCATGTAAAACTGTAATTTCCCTTTCAGCTTCTCTCTACAGCAGCCATTCCCAAACTTCAGAATACCAAGGCCCAATTTGAAATGTGAAAAATCTTCACAGCCCACGGAAACCTTTAATCACAACTGTGATCAACATACAGGACAAGGAACCATGATCCGATATTAAAGGTGGAGTAGGTGTTGTTTGAAAAACGGTTCCAGCAATCCAACTGAAGTGAGATTTTGAAAATATACACTCCCTCCCTCCTCCCAAAGGCTCCGCCTCCTCCTCTTCAGCTCACCCCTCGAAACCACGCCTTCACATGATTCACGACTGCATGAACCATAGGGAGGGAGGGAGGGAGGGGTGATATTTGATGGACGTATTAGGCAGCCAATCAAAATAGTGATGATCACTTTTTTGATTGGTCAGAGTTTTTCTCTGATTATACCTTCTAGACTGGACCAAAATGTTTAGTTTTTTTTGCAAACATTTTATTTCAGTGGGTGCAATGGAAATGTGAAAAGGTTTTCAGGCAATATTGTAAAAAGTGTTGCAAAAAAACAACACCCACCCCACCTTTAATGTAAGGGGTCAACAAATAAGGTGACACTTGTCACATTAAGTTAAGAACTTAATGTGACACGCTTTGGTTTGTTTTATTACTTCTTAATGTTTTTTTAATCATGTCATGAATATTTTACAGTAATTAAAAACATTTTGAAAAAAGATGGAGGATTTAAAACACATTTGTTTAATTTTAATGACCTCTCACGGCCCACCTGCAGTCCCACGACTCCCCACCAGGGGGCTGCGGCCCACACTTTGGGAATCACTGCTTTACAGTTTATCAAAAATATGAGGAAAAACCTGCTGCCAAATGGTCTTTATTATAAGACAAAAACAGGTCCTTAAGGTGCAAATGTTTTTTTCCCCCATTTCAATATTTCAAGCCCCCTGGGAGTCGGGCCGCTCCTCCGGCTTTGGGTAACTGTAGCTCTCATCTTCCTTCATGATCGTTTTAAGCGTTTGATGACGCAATTGTTAGCATGACAGCAGCGACAGCCCGTGTTGCCATGTTTGATTGCTTTCCGCAGATACATATCCGGCTCGTTTGTGGTGTATTTTAAATGGGGTTCACTGGAAACCTGGAACGGTTTTGACCGTGCGTGAACTTTGAAAGAGCGTCATTCGCAACTGCCCAAATGAACTCGTTTACGCTCCACGCTCGTGAAGGGGATAGAGAGCACGCTCAGATCACGTTCGCAAAAAATATGAACTAGTTCGTGAACTTTTGTTCAATGAATGCATTCAGGTACAACACTGATGAAGAGGTACTATATGTGAATGGCTGACTAAAAACTGTGCATCACTTCAGGTATCTGTACGCTATGGGTTCTGGCATTCGCGTGGGTGGCAGTTTAATCCCACTTACCGGTAGGTGTATGTGTGAAGGGTGTGAGGATACCATCAGTTTTCTGACTGGTCTGGGAGACGGAGACCAGTTGGAGTGGACATATCTTTAAGTTGTTGCTAACCTTGGATTGTGAAGTTGAGGAAAGGCATAATCAGATTGCATGATTTGAGAAAGCACACACTGGGTAGGGAATATTGCACCTCCGTGGGATCTCTGTGAATGCACAGAGGGGGATTGAGAAGGGGATTCCAGCACGTCTTCGTACCGCTATCTCTGTGTGGATGTCTGCTGTTGCAAACCAAGCATTCCCTGCCAAGGCAACAGCCCTTCCTACATCAGATAGATGCATCCCACCCCACCGCCAACCCCTCAGGAATAGCTTTCAGAAGATGAGAAAGATCCGAAGGCATTGACCTGACCTCCAAAATCCCCAGATCCCAATCCAATCATGTATCTGCCGGATGTGTCGGAGCATTTACTGTAAATTGTAGCATCAGTTTATGTCCAGCCTATTTGTCCAGTGAGACTTTGCATCTGCGTTGGCAGTTTAGCTTCTGCCTCTGTTATTGACTTGTGGTTTCTTGTGGGAAGAGTCTCCTGACCTTATGCAAACAAAGCAACCAGTGGGCTCCACAAAAGCTGGCAGTGTCTTTCAGTGTCTTACCCTGAACAACTTTGTTCACTCTGTGGAGAGGACGATGGGCGCAACTTAAGAAAAAAGTTCTTACTTTATAGTCTATGCTCAATTTTATTTCATCTTTCTCCTATATTCTGACCATGAAGGTATAACTAGAAATAACTAAAGCCGGTCTATTAAATCTTTTAAAATACAACACGTCACAGGAGCACAGTGCTGCTGGAGATCATTTAACATTGAGCCATAATTTACATTCACTGTGTTTTATAGCAAAGAAAGCTCCTTGGATTTCTTCTTCCCTTCTGATGCCACACAAATGTAGGAGTCGGAATTGGCATGACGTTTATGCATTTTCAGCCTGAGATTTTTTTTCGATTTGTATGTAGGCCAGCAGCTTTTGTGTCACGGTGAGGATTTGGCGTGTCAGACTTTGACTTTTGCACAATTTGAATCCTTTGCTGCGAACACTCAAACTGTCCTCTTTTGTTTCTTCAACCCCTCACTAAAAGAAAAAAAATATATAAAATCCAGTCTGCGATGCAGGCAACACCTCCGATGTATAGGAGCAGGCACGTAAACATGAAAAGGGCTTATTTATTAACAGACCATGAGGCAACCTGCTCAGTGGTTCAGGAACATTTTCACAAACAGTCAAAAGGCCAAAGCATAACATGAACATTTTAGCAGTGGACCTCTTGCAATAAGCTATTCCATTGATATCCTGGTCTCTCAAAATGACCATCCAGCTTCCATATCATATGCCTGCGACACGCAGAGAGGTTTCTAAACCCAACAAACGATGCAGCCTGTCGAGTTTGGAACCTGACACTGAACCGGTGGATTGTTGGTGATACAAAGTGGAGGCAAGAAAGGGAGAGGCAGACTCACAGATGGCATTCAGCAGAGGATATTTTTTTTGCTCAGGGCCAAAAGTGAGACTTCTGAATGCTTTATTCAAACAATGTCATTTGTATAGTCGCTCAGCAGAGCACAGCAGCAACAGAACATGCTGTAGTGTGTGTGTGTGTGCTTGGACCTCAGCCCACCCTTGATATTTTCCTTCATGTCACTCAGCAGCTTGGCACCAAGGGGAAATGTCCTTGACCAGCAATCACTCGGGCAACAATATATTCTTTGTAGCTTCCTGCATTTGGTTTTGAAAGGCTCCACAACATGTTTGATATGCCCTCATTTTTGTTTTTTCCTTCTATGAGTCCAAACCACCAAACATGTTCAGACTCTGAAGTTTGCCTTTTAGCAGCCTTCTGTTGTTTTGAATGCCAAATGTAAAGCCTTTGCACAGCGCTGACGCATCAAACAGCAGTTTTTCACCAACTCATTTATTCCCCCCTGAACTGACACAGAGCTGCTGCTTTATTCTGCCAAGGCAATAAGCTAATGCTCTCTGGCTTTGACTCTTTGCTGTTTGCTATTGATAGTTCTGAACTGTGTGGTACTCACCGGGGGACATTATTCATTCAAACATAGAAGTAAGCAAAGAAAGAGGAAAAAAAAAGAAATCTAAAATATATCATCAATATTCTCTTATTTGTTTAGCCTTGTAGGCATTAAAGATAAATGTTGTTTAATGTGCTTATTGGTTATGGCCAGACAGCATTGGCATTTTCCACTTCTCAGGAAATATTAGCATTCTAAAATGCTAAACCTGTTAGCATCAACTGCCAGTGGTCAATTCTCATTACAATTTTTCAGTGAGGGCTTGTGCTTTTTGCCGCTGTGGAGGATAAAGCATGTCCAAGCGGCTCACAGATTATCCAGGAGGAGGAAGGGCTATATGTTCCACCCAGCTGCTACAAATCAAATGTTCTGCAAGACTTTGAGTTTTCTTATAATAATGTCATGGCATTACAAAGAGCTCAGTCAGCAAACCAAACTCAGAACTGTTGGGGCAAGACAGCATTCAACTCCATTTAGCCTTAAGAGTTTTCCACAAAAGAAAACCAGAGAGCAAAGAATCGCCAGGGCATTTTTTGGAAGAGGCATGCAAAAAAATGAACTCACATAAATGAGGTACTGATTTGCGGCGCTAGTGAAAAGATGATATGACATAAAAGTGGCATAAGTTTGGTGCAATTATAATTTTCTGTCTGCTGAAGAACTTTGCAGCCACTCAATTTCCCTCTTTATTCTGCTGAGAATCTCGGAGAGCTGGAGCCTATCCCATTTGAAATTGGATGGGATGCGGGGTAAGTCAAGCCAAGAATGGGTTGCCAATCGATCACAGGCAAACACAGAGAATCCGTCAACTACAGACAATGTGGAGTCATCAATTAAAGGCGATCAAATGGGCATGTCATGTCACAATAAAATCCATGTGTGAGGCCAATAGAATGTATTAAAAGAAGTGGAAAAACCCCCTGTGACATCACCCAGAGTTTTTCTGAATAGTGCTTATAGAGCCTCTTTAAATTAGCAGGACCCCAGAGGTGTACTTTTTGTCATATCTCAGAGGTGCTTTATTCTATAATTCCAATTTTTCATGACTTTGTCAATCAATTTGTTACTAATGATGTCATATGATTTTTTTCTGTTTCTGTCTTTGTCTGTGCTTTTTAAAAATTCCAATGCATTGGGGTCCAAGAGGACCCCAGTCAAAATCTCTAAATCCACCTATGTATTTTTAATAGATGGAACCATTTATTGAGTCAATGTTTGCCATGGGTCCTAATTTAAAGTATCACACACTCTCAGGGGGGGTGGGGGCACTCTGTCAGTCATTTTGAGGGAGATAGACACAAATGCAGCAGAGACAGATTCAGTCATGTGCTCTGTCAACAACACAAAATACTGCTCCTCCTAAGGTAAGACGACTTTCAAAGTCAGGAATAAAATACATAATTCCATCCTAAAAATGTATATGACTATGAAATGGAATGTTTAAGTTCTATTTTACAAGATAAGACTGTAAAATAGTTTGTAGTGCATTTGATTGCCACACTGCAAGCCCCAATCCGTGCAGCAATGACCATCATGGGAGTAGGTAAAACTCCACCTGCTGATGTCCAACACTTGGCTCAAAAACCTACTTGCAAAAAAAGGTGGTGCCTTTGCTCCCGAAGCACAGATAGAAAAGTAGCAAGTACTTGCTCCTTCTGCCACATGCCAGTATGTCCTGACCATAGCAGGAGACAAATTGTGTGCCATAACTGTCTATAGTCCAGAGTTCAAACAACAGTGCTGCCACCAGTTTTAAGTTCTTGGGGATAACAATCAGCACTTTTTCCTGCATTTGACGTAATGTCCACTTCATAGTTTTTGGAGACGGCAACTGCATTTGACATAATGTGGATTCTTTTTACATTATAAACAAATTGAAAAATCTCAATTTGTATTGCATTTATTCAACCTTTGTTTTGAATATCGACTTTTGTATTAAAATTCAAATAAAATTAAAATGTAATGACATTTAAATGATTGTGGGTTTATTTAAGTTTTTTATATACAGTCATGGAAAAAATTATTAGACCACCCTTGTTTTCTTCAGTTTCTTGTTCATTTTAATGCTGGTACAACTAAAGGTACATTTGTTTGGACAAACATAACGATAACCACAAAGATTGCTCATAAGAGTTTTATTTAAGAGCTGATATCTTACCATTTTCCATGGTTTTCTTGATTATAACCTAAATCACTTAAGTTTTTACATCAATAGCTATGGCGTTGTACTGCCAAAAACACTGCTTTTATGCATTCAGTGTTTCTTTTCTGTCTGTTTTAGTCACATGATGACGTTTAGTGGTACCAGGTATTAAAATGAATAAGAAAGTGAAGAAAAAATGGTGGTCTAATAATTTTTTCCATGACTGTATATTGGGTTCAAAATGACCTTGGTTGGTTTCACCGTATAAATACAACACAAATAATGTTTACTTGAAAGTACTGAACACTAAATTATATCAGAATCAAGTCTAACGTGACTACCATAGAGATGGTAATAGAGAGGGAAAAGCTGCGCTGTAGCCTCATTCTTTAACTGATTTGAAAAATTTCAATGGATTTGTGCTTAGCTAGGATAGGATCTTAATTGCTGTAAAGGAGATCATAAAATTTCACTGTTGACATTTTTGGGTTAAAGAAAAGTATATTTTCGTTTTTATAAAATATGCAAATTAACTATAACTTTCTTAAAATATTAATAATCTGTTGTTGTTTTTTTCCTCACATGACATGTAATACATCAGTAATAATATTCTGAGAAGAAAAAAGTTGTAATTTTTCTTTGATGGTTGTTTATTACAGTATTTATTCTTGGGGTCCGCACGGACCCCAGTCGGTAATCCATGTATGCGAAATATGTCGGTAGAATGAGGGTTAAACAAGTTAGTTATTTTAGCTTGACTTAGCTTGTTCGTTCTGACTGAATCTGCCCGTCCACTCTCATTTCAGATGTCACTACCAAAACAACATCGCAATCGAGTACCGTCAGTGCTAAAACAGATTGACCCCAGCAACCTAGATCAGTGTTCCCCAACCTTTTTGTAACCCCAGTCTGGTCAACGCTTGACAATTTTACCGCAGACCGGGAGGGGGGGGCTTCCTCGTTACATTACGGCAATAACATAAAAGGAGTATATCAAAGTCTCTGGTAATATCCTCTATACCCATTAAATAAATAACAACAGAAAAAAAAGCACTCACGCAGAGCGGGCTTGGTACATGGGAATCACCTGTTGTGATAAATCCATATTTCAGTAGGACTCCTGGTACTGTCTGTTAAAAGCTTTCCTTTTCTTGGAAGTCATACGCTGTTCTTCTTTCTCTTCACTATGCATTTTCCTCGTCACAAGGAAACTTTCCAAAGACATCTGTTTCTTACTCATTTTGCTTGCTGGGTTTAATTTTGGTGCTCAAGTGACCGAGATGTAACTGAGAATTCGGTAATTTTTTTTAAGATAAAATATTTTTCAAAATAAAAGCTCGTTCAAACTCAGATAATAAATAAAACTTGAGGAAAAAAAATCTTACATTTCCCGGTACCAATTGATCCACAGCCCAGTACCGGTCCGCGGCCCGGGGGTTGTGGACAACTGGCCTAGGTGACCAAGCATCAGGTGGCTGAGCGCAGTGGAGCACAATCTGCTGTCCATTGGCTATTGGACCAGCTAGTCAATCTGGCAGGATCCTGAAATGGTCAGAGATGAAAGTTAGTTGAACAGCCATGGATGAAGATAGCTGCTTCAGGCTACTTTGCCAAGCTTTTCCCCAGAACCAGTTACAGTGACCTCTTAGTACATTTAACAACAAAACAAGCCATGTTATCCTTAAAATAAGAATGATTCTGCTCTGTTAGGGATTCATTCACAAATCAGAAGATAAATTCACTGAAGTTGCTAAGCAGCTAAAGTGATAGCTGTCCCTTTGACACCACACTCCCCCCAAAAAACCCAAACCTGTCTTTAATTTATTACATATTTTTAGGCATTTTATAATTTTACTTGATAAGGTAGAAAAAAATTCCCCCGCTGTGCAGTTGCCATGGATGTAAAATCTCTCTAGCACACAGCTAGAAATATGTTTAATTCTGCTGTAAATTTGGACATTTTAACGTGACAATTGGTGAAGATTAAGTTGTGTGACTTGGTTTGCTTCAAAAATGAAAAGCAGTTATTGCCCTAAGATCACTGGTCTAAGAGGTAACAAAGTGTGCATAATATGCTAATACGTTATCAACAATAGTTCAGTTTATAGTTGCCCAGAGAGGGGAAAGCAGCACCAATTCTGACCCTCACTCTGCTGTCTTTTAAACTAGCGTATCCTCTTGGACTCATTTTGAGTCACTGGGTCAAGGGAAGGAACAGAGATGCAGGCCGTTTGTGGTGTAATTTGTTTTGATTGGTACAAAACCAGAAATGGGTAAAGTAACAGATTAGCTCACGCAGACAGAAGGGACAGATGAGTTAAAACTACAACAACAAAAAAACACCCTCATTATTAGAAATTTACCTTCTAAAATTCTGCTAAAAATGTCCCACAAATGGAATTAGATTTCATACTGCTCCAGTTTTTCCAGAACAACTAGATCTACAAGTCGCTCGAACTGTTCTTAGTTTATTCACTCTTTTTTGTTCATTTTCACACACAATGCTATACTGCTTAACATTTAAATATTCAACCTAATGTGTAATTGTTAGTAGTTTCATTTATGTTACATCTTGTTGAGTATGTAAGAATGTCACTCAAATTCCTTTTTCATTATAGTAATATTCTTCAGTAATGTAAAATGCTGAAAACAAAGAAACATTCTATTCCTCTACAGATATGGTTACATGCAGACTTAAGTGAATGTAAATGTGGTATTTTACATCCTTTGCCACATGAATAATGTAACAAGATTCATAAACTGAAATTTTTAATTAAAAAAAAAAAAAGGTTCCCTGTATAACATCCTAGAAAACATGCTCATAATCAGCAATTCATGTTTTATCAGGTATACTTCCAAAACAGAGAAGCAGTTCATATCCAGATGTAAAGAAGGTGGTTGATACACCTCAATTTTACCTGTAAATGCCATATTTTTTTTCCCCATTTTCCCATCGCACACCTCTATCTGCTGGCAGCAGCCTTTGCTTACGATCCATCTTCACATATTGATCCGACCAACAAAATGCTGCGATGTCATTTTCAAGGCAACACTTCAATGCAAAACCAAAGACATGTACGGTATACCCTCAGCCATGCTCTCAACGTGTGGACAGATGGAGCCATCTGGCCTCTCGCAATTATGAAGAAAAATTACTGATCGTCTATTATCCCATGCTACGTTAAAAGCGCGAGCGTTTGCAATCATCTTATTTTATTTTTCTGCTGCTTAAGAGGGAGTTATCTGAATCATTACACAAAATGGTTTTTAACTTAAAAGGGGGCTTTTGCGTCTTTGAATGGCACTGATAAAATACCGTGGTCCATTATGGCAGTACTCATTTTATTAGGGAGCGTCTCATGCAGGGAATTCTTCATAATAAATTGCAATTAAACCACTAATCTGCCACTGGTCACCTTTCAGACTGATTCAAGGCTTTGCTCCTCTTATTTCCATGTGCTTGGGAATAATGAAACCAAATATACTACTAATGTAGTTAGTCTCACCACTTGTACCCGACATATTTATTGCAAAAGCTTCATGAAAAGCATTTGTCTTACTCCAATAACTCTTGACTAAGCTATGCAGATATATTGTCTTCACAGAACGGGGCCCCAATTTAACACCTCCTCAATTTTAGCGCGGCTATAAAAACTAAAGCAAAAATCCTTTCATGTTTAACAAATTTTCAATGAGGCAAGTTTACTTTAACAGAGTAGGGTTGCAATTAAATATTCACTTATTTTATAGCATCTTACAGTTCATATTTGAATAAACTCACTATAAAATGCCCCATTTCTATTTTCTACAGAGAGTAGCAGAAAACAGTGGAGTTGCTTTAAACAATATCCCACAGTCAGACTTGAATTCATTAAGTTATATATCCTGAATTTACAAATTGACCAAAATGGGATGTATTTACCACATCTGAGAGCCATAAATAATTTTTTTGGAGGACATGGGGGTGTTCCAATTCTTTTTGTGATAAAGGGGTAAGGAAGGGCTACCGTATTTCATGTTGCTATCCATGAAGCTACAAAATTTAAGCAGTCCTCTTTATGAACTTATTAGAAAAAACAAAAATCTTGTTGCATTTTAATGTCTTGGTTGCCAGTACGGCCACTGCCAGGGAAGACATGTTGAAAGGACCAGGTGAAAGGAGGAGGAGGAGATCAGCATGAGAGAATTGGGACTGGCCCTGGAAAAAAACATGAGCTATGCCTTTGAACCATCTCCGCTCACCCCCCCATCCCAACCTCTAGCCCAGGCAGCCCCTCAATGAGACAGCCCCGTGACAAGTGTGCATGGTGTCCTTACATCCATCAGGCTTCTGGCGGCTTCCTGTGCAGCAGACCATGGACTAAGCAGATAGGCACACACAGAGATGCAGCCAACCAAACGCAAGTCCTTGGCCTTAAACTGGACCATCCAATCCACATCAGCCAGTTTCAGTGGAGGGACAGACATGGATGTTTGGTATTAAATCTTCCCTTCCTTTTCATTACATTTATCAGGTAAAACTAAATCCTGACTTGAACTTGGCAGTTGGTGTAACTGACACTAATCAAAATTCTTAAATAAAAAAAATTAAGGAGTTACTATAGCTATGGCTGTAGTAGAAAAAACTATTCATTCGACTTAAAACTACAAGCTTAAACTCTTTAAAGTTAAGATCGGTTTGCTGCTTTCAAAATGAATGACCTTTTTTTTCCTTTTCTGCATGCATTGAATGAAAGTGGGTGTCATTAGTTACATTCATATAGACTGCCATGTTTAGTTCATATTAGAAATGAGTCATAACAGTCATTATTTTGGAGGATGCTAAAATATACCACATATGTGGTACCATATAAGAGGCCACTGCAATAAAATTTAATATTAACTGCACAGACAAAGCAGAAGGCCTCCTTTGAAATTGTCAATTTAAGATGAATGGTGAGATTTGATGAGAGCCTGTATGTGGACATTGGGCTTCAGGACACTATTCAATCTCTTCAGATAAGTGATAGGAAATGATCACATGGTTACAACATAGAACCCCCCCCCCATGAAAGAAAAAACACTATTGCAACTGACATCAACAATTCTCTCCATTTTTAAAGTTTGTTAAAGCTGGAAGATTAGAATATTGAATAAAAATGTTTTTTTTTCTATAAAATTAAACAATTGAATGAAATTTTCTTTTTCTATATCTTTTTTTTTTTTTTTTTGGTCAGGGCTTGTCTTCCCATTTATTACAGTGTGTACAACAAGCAAAGCTTGGTCACTTGGGCCCACAGGGATGTAAGAAAAGTCAACAGATCACTGCACTAAACAAGCAAAATATGTTTACATCAGTGGTTTAGTGTATTGACAACCTAAAGGAGTAAAAAAAAAAAACAACAAATCAGCAGAATCCCAATTTAAGTTACAACTAGACTCAATGCTCCACATAACGCACATAGATTTTTGAAAATGCGAAGAGCATTTTTTCAATATGCGAAGTACTGTTTCCAACTCAAAATCTGCTGGAGTCAAGTACGGTTGAAAATCTCCGGATGTGTGCCGCCTGTTTTTATCAAGGATGCCTCCAGTGGATTTATGTAGACTTGTTTTCACAGGAGAATATAGTTTTAGACTCCAAATTTGTGGTTAAATGATTAAGATAGTGTTATTGTTTGGGATGGGCACGACATTTTTCTGGGTGTATTTAGCGTTTGCATCTCCCCTGTTGTTAGTCTACCTTGTTTTCTGTTTTACTTTGAAGGTCTGTCTCATCTTCGTTGTGTTCTCCTTCACTTCCTTCCATGTATTTCCCTGAACCTGCCCCTCATTTGCTCCTTTGTGTATTTAAGTCTTGTCTTTCCCTTTCTGTTGGCTGATTCATCGATTCTCATTCCCCGATGTCGCTGCTTGTTCTCCTGTTTCTTCAGTTAAGTTTGTATTCTGTTTTTTTGTAAATAAACCATCTTTCTTTGAACTCATTTTGAACTGCATTTTGGGTCCTCCATACAACTCAAATCACGACAGAGCCTTTTTGAAAACACAACAGAACTTTATAACACAACGGAAATACAAAAGCATTAAAAAACACAGCATAGGAAAGTAATAGTTATCGGCACTTTGGCCAGAGGAGTCCATGGTCCTTTCTGAGACCTATTAAAGTTACAGAGTTTTTATTTTATGTTAATTTCAGTTGTAGATATTTTTGAATTCGTGTTAGCCTGTGAGCTGAGCTGTGTGCTATCAAGTTCACTGCTCATTGCAGAAAGGCCCAACTGGATCTCTCGTTCTCCTGTATAGCTTGTTCATTGTCAAGGATATCATTCTTAAAAAAGGTGTATTTTTACTCATTGTCTAATTTTTTTTTTTGTGAATGGAGTTTCTACCTCTATAAGGGACAGGAGTATAGCGCAGACATAGCAGAGCTAATATGCTAGCTATGAGCAAATGTATATCTCTCAGGCACCACAGGAAGACGTAATCGGATAAAACTGTTTTAAGCTTTTAAACCTATTTGGATCTGATACAACATATGTATGCTTTTACCGCTGAAGTCTGATAGCAGATGCTTATTACTTACTTACATATTCAGGGTGACGGGGGTCTGCTGGAGTCTACCAAGCTGTTTTTGGGGCAAAAAGCCAGGAAAACAGCCTGGAAAATTTGCGAATTCATCACATTGGTGACATTATTCAGTCTTCTATGGATTACCCCAAATTTGATCATATTTAAAAATAATTTTTATCATACAACAGACTTGTTTATTTACTGTCACCACACAAAGATAAAAGAAGAAATTCTGTTCCCTTAGAACCAACAATCACAAGGTTGAGCTTCAAATAGATGAGCTGGTGTTCGGTAAAAGCTGTTCTTACTTCTAATTTTCTTTACGAAGGTCGTCAGTACATTATATTCTTCCAGTTAAATTGTTGTTTAAAGATTTATACAGACCTTTTCTTCTCAACTTGTTCGAGTCTTGCTTTGTGGTAAATGTTAATTTTCACAATTCAAAATAAGTGACAGTATCTGTCTGACAATCATGTTTGTCTGCTTGAGATCTGTTCCGAAGAGGTTTGTTTGTGTGGAATTGACTAATTGAAGCCAAGATAAAGGGACCTTATGCCTTCTCATTTAATTGCCATTTCAGTCCTCCAAACAACATATTGCAGTACCGTACAGCATTTAAATGAAGACTGAAGCCTTCATTTACTTCTGCAACTGGGTGTCAGGCAGCAACTTGAACTATAGTTGCATAAGAGGGATGGTTTTTCTTTTAGGAGTATATTTATCAACAATTGTAAAAAGTATTCAAATGAATTAGAGGCTTTGTAATTACTTTTTTTTTTTTATCAAGAACCACAATAAGTACAAAATGTAAGTTTAAATAGATTTTGGTTGAGGGCTGAATCAGTGAATGATATAGCATTTATCCAGGTCAATTCCATATTGTGAACTGATTTGTCTATGTAAACTGAAGCAACAAAGGTGTATTTCTCATTCATATTTGTCAGTAAGTAAATGGGCCAACAGATTAATATTGGTAAACAACAAAAACAGCTGAAATAGAGGCCATGACAGTTGTCTGTGCTCGCACCAACATGTTTTGCGTTGAAGTGATATGCGTAGGCTCGAAAGCTGCCGTCAGGAAAGTTTCCGCTCGACAAGCTAAATAATGCATCCTCATCTCCATCACTGTCAGTCAGTGCGTTCTGTGCATCTTCTTTGGCAGCTGGAAAACAAACTTTAGGTTCATTACCACCAGCTACCAGGCTGGAGTGTGTGCACCAGTGTTACTACTGTACTAGAAATTAGACAACTGAAAGTAATTATCCTCGGTGTTCTTTTATCTGGTGCCATTGACAAGACTGGAAACAAAGGTCAATTAATATACAATCATGAATACAAAGATTCAATATGCCATGCGGAATATTTTAATCGGCCGATGATGCATTGCCTTAACACCAAAGAGAGATGCCAGGAATTGCACACCAAATGTCCGATTGTCTCAGTTCTTATAGGCGGATCCTTGCTCTTCTGAGTTTTATTGCTCCTTGCCTCAGAACCCATATGGCCAACAGCTCTCCAGTCTTACAGTCCAGGATTATAAACAAACTGTTTATCTGGAAGTCCCAAACTTCCTTGGAAGATAGCAGGTCAGGAAGTCAGGAGATCCCAGTCGTTAGGTCATAAAGCAGCGAAACTGAGGACTCACCATCATTAAAAAGAGACTGCATTCTTACATGCCTATAAAGTTTAAACAGTTAAACAGTTCTCTAAATTAATCTTAATCCTAACACCCCCAAGCCCCAAAGGACACAGAGGAGAAAGGAGGGAGGGGCCCTGAGTTGCACTGCACAGGCTCCCCAGGCGTAGAGGGTCATCACATCTCCTGGGGATCCAGTTGGTAAAGTACCCTGGCAGGTTCAGATGTTTAAGCACCAGTGGGCTGGAGTGTCCCAGGTGTGCTCCTAGGAACACCCCCACCACAGCAAACCAGCCCCCCTACCGGGGCCCCTGGGACAATCCCACCACAGTCCACCGAGACTCAAGTTCCCAGATGTAGCAAAACAGACCAAGGAGGGATGCTGAGGGGGGGAAGCGGAGAGATGGAAACAAAAACCAGGGGCACCGCACTCATCCTTGGTACCTCGGCGAGTAGGTCCACACCACGGTTGCCTCGAGACCCTAACCAATACCCTATAGTGTCAGTAAAGGCGAAGTTTTCAGCTGTTTTCTAACTTCCTGATTAGGAAAGAGTGAGTGCTACCAAAAACCCCAAGCTGTTCAAACCCCAACGATGTGACTTATGCTTGACTTAAGGCTAGTGGACAAAATAGTCATGGTATGTCACCATCAGCATAGCAGTAAGCCATCTACCCATGACAATACCTCAACACACATGAAACATGGCACTCACGAGAGAAAAAGCTGTTGGTGTTTTCTCTTGTTAGTCCCAATGTTTTCACGTGTCATTTGACCTGCTGAATGTTGTTCCTTGCTTTTACTTCTAGATGGAAAATGGACGCACATGCAAATGGATGCTTTAAATTGCTGTCCTGTCAATAAATATAGGAATCAAGATAAAAGACAATAAATTGATTCTTGTAATGATTCTTGTAATGGCGTCCCAGCCATGACGAAGAAGCCTGATTTTAATTGAATCTTGATTTCTGTTGTAGCAAATATGTCATATTTAATAGTACTTAGAAGACAGCGAGTGCCAAGTCTTTTTCGATACAACAAAATAAAGTCTCTAAGTGAATGGAGACATCACGGTTGAGTCTCCGACTGCTGGCAGACTCACGACCGCCTCTGTTATCGTCGATTTCGTGTTTTCGATTGTAGTGCCATGTAACCGACAGATCTCACAAACTTGTCTCTAGTGTTGATCTCGCCACACAGCTTGGTTTATGCTCCATGAATAAATGATTCGAGCTCGTGAGCGTGCGGCGTTGCAGTGATTGCACACTGGCTGCGTCATTCCCGCCTGGCCTCAAGAAGCAGACTTCAAGCAGTCTCAACCTGACGAGATGACCCGCTACGCGATCTACCCCGCTGCGCCGCCACTTCCATCCGGCTGAATGTAATTGCGCGTTTCGCCGTTTGCCTGCATGTGTCGGACGGTTCTCCCGGAGGTCGTTGTCGCTCGGTGGGCTGTTCGGTTTGCAAACCTGTACGAGCAACTGACAAGCCCTTTAGTGTTTGCGATATCTGTTCATCAAAAGCCGGAGCACACAGACCGACTGTCCTGCAACGGCGGTCTGGCACATCAGCGCACAGACGTGCACACAGAGGTACTCAGATCGGGAGATTTGCAGCTGTGCACATTTTGCACGATGGGGGGGGCGCTTGCAACCTGCTGCTTGGAAGGATTTTTTTTTTTGCCCCCCCCCTTCTCTATAATTACATAGGATTCATGGTGTTGTCACATTTCACAGTGTACTGTTTCATTAGCCTCTCAGGATGCAGTGTGAAGCTGAGGAAAAAAAAAAAAAAGGGGGGGGGGGAGTCAAAGGATAAAGCTCGCACACCAAAACAAATGTATTGCTGGCTGCGCGTCTCCCTGCGAGGCCCTTGGGGAGAGCTCAAGTGGTAAACACGCTCTTGCAGAGCGGTATATTGCTTTTCACAATTACCCATAAACAAGGCCAAGCCTCCTTCAATGAGGTCTTACGTATTCGGTATAATTGTCTGTAATCAATCCTCCTAGGTTGTTGTCGAGGATAAAAATTCATCTGACCCAGAAACTAGCAGGGCAATTAATGGATGTAATTAACACAGCAGGAAAGCCGATATGATGTTTATATCATATTTACCCTCCACCCACAACTCATATTTCTTTCCCTAACTCCATTCTCCCGACCAATCCCTCAAAAAAAAAATCAAAAATAAATAAATAAAAAGGACTTCCATGTTCTGCTCCTGAGCCCCCTCCACAGCTGTGCACTCCTTTCTATACTTCTTTAGCTCCTTCTCTTTGTCTCTGTATCTCTTTCAGCCTCTCACTGTATCTTTCCTCAGTGTTTTTCTACACTTCAGACATGCTCTGGTTTCAGCTCACACATTTGCTTCCTGCACCGTGTCCAGTGCAACAGCGCCACTCAGTGTCTCATCTGCGGAAGTGATTTTTTTTTTCAGAATCCCTGTTGGAGAGGTTTTCATCTTGAACAGCTGTTCATTTCTTTTTTTTCTCCCCTCATCCGTTAAAGGTGTTTGATATAATATTAGTTTCAGGTTTACCTTTTGTATTACTGATCTACATGAGTGCCCACAGAGTGGAATGTAATTGTTTTTTTTTTTTTTTTTACATCAGCCAAGGAGGTTATGTTTTGGCTGGCGCTTATCTGTCTGTTTGTTTGTTTGTCTGTTTGTCTGTGTTAAAGATAACTCAAAAAGTTATGGATGGATTTTGATGAAATTTTCAGGAGTTGTCAGAAATGTGAAAAGGTAGAACTGATTTCATTTTGGGTGTGATCCGGAAGAAATCCTGGATTCTGGATCACTTTAAAATTTTCAATAACATTGTGGTAAATGGGGCCAAAAATGTTGTTTCTCAATATATCCGTTAATTATTGCCCAAAACTCATGAAATTTGACTCAGGGATTGACATTGGGAACCTCTATTAAATATCAAAGGCTGATCCGGATCTGATCCAGAATGTGGATTTTATCACAATCTCTATAAAAACATTGAGGTTGTTTAATTTTAATATATTAACTTTGGAAACAAATATTGAAATCTTTATAGCATTATATAATTAATTTTTTTGTGTGCATCACAAAATAAAGAAAGATATGGTACTTTTTTTAGCAGTCCCATATTGTCAGTGCTATATGTACGACTAATATGTATGTTGTAAATCGCTATATGGGGGAACTGTAAGCAACATCTTGTGACTTTTGATGGCGACGTGGTTGCTGCTTATAGATTTAAGACAAATTACTATCGGGTTAGGGTAGGGTAAGGATACGGTGCAGAAGCAATAATTCCAAGTGTTGTTCATAACCAGTAATAATTGCACACGTTCAGTTCATTTCATCAATAATTAATCCCACTTCTCTGTACTTCTGAGGGCGCCTATATACTGCACAATTTCTACATTCATATAAGATCATTACATTTCACATTCCACTTGCATCTGTTTCATCTTCATCGTGTAGGCTTTACGATGATGACACCCCCTCAGTCGTAGGCAACAGCAGGTGCAGAATGGCTAAATTAGCATGTGCTGATGGGAAACAATAGGCTAAAATGAAAGAAAATGAAAAACACGTGTGCTGAGAATGCAAGAGAAAGGAGGAGGATGTGCTCCCAATCATCCTTTTGTCAGGTGACGAGTCTGGAGTTTTTCATACAATATCTGGAAAATGATCACGGGCAATCTTCGGTTACACGAACATCAAGGTAACTGTTGCAGAAATCAAAGCTGAAGCTGTAAGGAAACGAGGCCATAACTTTGAAAGCTAATGCTGTTTGTATTAGCTTGAACATCCAATGTGCATCCCTGCAGACAGATGCCAGAAACCGCTAATTTAGTCCTAAGTCGTTCTACGTGAATGTGTTAAAAATGCTAAACTGGACCCAGCTCATGACCCCAGAATGATGAAGGGCTTGTGTTGCTTGCTAGTGTTGCTAGCTAGTGTTTACACAACTAAAATTAGATTCCTCTCTGAATCAAAGAGCAACAACACTCCTAACTGGTTGACACACACCGCTTCACACAACGTCACATGTTCCACGAGACAAGACTGAAGATTTGTGACAATATCAAACATATTTTATTTAGACGTGACGCCAAGATGCAACTCAAATCAAGCAAGAATCCTCATAATATACTTCTGATTGTTGCAATTTGTCTTTAAATAGCTTGTGTAAGTTTGGCATCACATCAAGTAACACCAGTTATCACTGGATGAAACTCACAAGACAGATTCTGTCTCATCTTTAATTATTCACGGCAGCATAGCAGTCAACAGCCAGTTAACAAACCCTGAAAGAGATACAAGAGACAGGTGATAAACGACGAATGAGACAAATGAGTCTTAATGCTGGCGAGCATAATTCTGAATGTATATTTAAAGATTTGACTGAATGGTTACATTTATCTCTCCCAGTGTGTGTTTCAAGCTGGAGGTCTCTGGATGCAGAAATGTTGTCAGAAGGTTCAAGTTTCATCAACAGCAACAATAATCAGAAAGAAAAAAGGCACAGTTCTCACCAAAAGGTCTTTCTGGCTGCAAATGATTTGAAACAAAAACAGTCCGGTTTCTGTATCATATACGTTAGCTCACAGTTGTGGATTATCTTACCCATATATCACTGTCATCATTCACTACCTGCAACCTTGTTCACACAGACAAAAGGGAGAAGAAACAAAAGAACTGGGCCAGTGGCTTTTGAGTGATTCCTCACCTGAGCCAACAGGGACTTCCATGTCGTGTTCAGGCTACAGTCACCAGTGGGAGTCCTCACTGAAGGACACTAAAGGAGGGAATGATGGTGGGTCGATTGTGCAAATGGTTTAAAATTCACCTTTCAAAAAGAGACTAAAATAAAGCAAATTTAGAATTCTTTACATTTTGATTTTGGTTACTATTAGATAATTTCATTTGTTGTTGTTTCCGATATTTTTTTTAAAAGTGAAAATGTGGAAAAAATGTGGAAAGTCATGACATTCCCCCGCGTACCACCGGTACACGAGTTTGCGCACCACTGGGTTAGGGTATCAAGTGACTAGAGTTTACAACTTCACCTTCAGCTTTCTCAGCCCTCACCTGAATATCATCCTCACACGTCCCTGACATGGATTCACCAATTACAGAGATATTTAAAAAAGATACCTGTGTTTCTTCTTTTATGTTACTGTTAACTACACAAGCTTGACACGAACGTCTAGCAAACGGGAGCTGTTTTTCACCGGAGCTTTGGCTAGCTCTGACAGTGTTCAACGTTAGCTGTAACGAACGGCAGTAACTTTGTTATACCGCAAAGTATGAAAACGATTGAAACCATGACTCATCAAATTCAATCCACTGGTAAATGTAGGTAGGAAATGTGAACGTACGCTCGTCTGCCTTGACCCCGGCGTGGATATCGCTAGCTCCCGCTTCTAGTCCCGCTTAGCAATGCAAACCTCCAAGCACTCCAAGTACACATGAATGAATAATGTTCGCATGACTGGAATAATGGAACAATTTGGCGTATGATTGGTTCTGGACAGGATTTACTGACCGTCCAAGTATCAAGTATCATCCAAGTACCCCCCCCCCCCCCCCCAAAAAAAAAAAAAGAAGACTCCTCGGATCTACACGATTCACGTATGTCACCCTTTTTGACTTCAAAGCGGCAAATTTTGCCAAAAGGATTTTCATGCATGTGTTTTAGCTTCAGGGTAATTTATTTCACATTTGTGGGATACTGTGACATCACAGATCCAGAGCCGAATCATCCGGTCTTCCCAAGGTCCAAGTCCACCTCTAAAATCTCAATATGGCTACTTACAAAAAAAGGAAAAAAGGAATAATGTCATGAATGCATGAGCAATAATTTGCTTCAATGTGGCAGTTTTCAATAAAAAATGTAACATCATTAAATAATGTGACACTTCCATCATTTTAAAAGATTAAAGCTAAATGCAACTCTGCTTTACAGAATCTGACAGTTCACTATTCACCGCTCAGTTTTCATTTACCTACTGACAAATCTTTTCAACATCAGAAAGCATTTCATTTGTTTCTGTGCAACATGAATGATTTGAAGGCTTGATCAAATCTAATAATTACTTGCGTCACATCCCCTGTGATTCTTGGCTTCTGCGTAAGTAATCAGCAATAAGCATCATTTAAATATTTCCTTTCTGCCTTATTTTACAAGAGAAAAATAACAACACGCTGACCCTTAAAAGGGAAGAACTCATAACCTCCTTCACTCTCCCTTAGCAATAAACAGCATTAATCATCAGCAGGCCCTTAGAGGCGTTTCACAATGACTTCTGCGGTGCAGTTTGTTCGGTGCTGCGTTTCTCTCAACCTGTATCATCTGTTTGTAATTGCAGCATGTGCTTTTATGCATTTGTTGTTCTTTTTTTTTTTTTTTTATATTATTTTTACAGTCCCCAGGTGAGAGCGGAGGTGAAATTGTGTTGGTTAAATGTGTTTATCAAAGGCGGCGGCTTCCTTTGGCGCGCGCCTCAGTAGGAGGAAAGTCATCCAAGCTGCTGCCTGAGATGAAACACAGGTTTTATGTTTTTCTTGTATCTTTACTTTAGGGCCATTTTTCATGTCTGCTTTTATCTTGTCAGAATATAATATGTGCAGACACGGTAGAGGGCCAAAAGGAGCAAAGTCTCAGATTGCTAAGGTGTCACCAGTTTAAAGAGTTTAGATAGAAGCTGAGTTTTCTTTCTCAAAGCTTTTGCAAAGCAAACAGTCCAGTAAATAAACTGAAGTAGCGCGAACATTCAGCTCAATGGATACAATGAAAATGGATATACTAGTGCAGTAGTGAATCTCATATTTAATTATGGGATGAGTTATCAATTGTGTAATTCAATAAAATAAAGCCACCCTATGTAGCAATTTAGGGATGCACATGGTTAACCATTTAACCGTTAACCGATAACAGTAACTAACCGATTAATACTAATGGTCAATTTTGATTTAAAGCTACGTAATTCAATCAACTCATGGGGGCGTGTTGACAGGTGCAACAGGCCTCTGATTGGTCAATTTTACATCCACGTAGAAAAGAGCGCGTCATCGAAGAAATGAGAAAGTGCCCACATCTGTACGATTCTGGTTCTCCCCAGTACAAAGACAGCACATATTCTAGTAATTAATGGAGGGAGATAGTGATGAATGTGGGTCTGGATACGGCCGAGATGGTGAGGAAGTGGAAAAACGCAAGAGATAAGTTTAGTAAGTTTAGCTAGTTCGTGATTGTCGCTTTTGCGTTATGGCGTGGAATAACATAGCGGAGACCGCGCAAGTATAAATCAAAAGTGACGGCGGCATCTTTGCGACAAGCTGACGGCAACACATTGCCGCAAAAGTATACACAGGGAAGTGTCCGCATGCATCCATGACAACGCACGCAAAATCGCGGCAGCCAACCATCCCGGACTTATCGTTTAACGGTTATCAATCGTAAAGGGCGTCAGTAACGGTAATAAAAAAAATCAGTTAATTGACTGTTTGTTGTTTAATTGTTGTATAACTGCGTCACTAGAAACTCACCGAATTATAGGTAGAATAAGATACCCAATTATTATTTTGCCATTACAAAGAGGTTATGGGATTAGATATATGAAGTCATACATGTCCAAGACTTTATTTTATTTTGTAATTCTAATTCAAAACATAACCAAAAAAAAGCTTATTTTCTTAAATATAATCACCATCCTAATGTATCAGTAAAGAGTTAAACCATAATACTTATCTTGTCTGGATCAAATGTTAACTTCAGGCAGCTGACACATTAATCAATTGAAACTATTAATTAATACTTAACCATCAGCAACCTCTGATGCACTTCTCTGTGAAAGCAGACATTTGTTCAGTTTATTTGTCTGGGACATTTAGGTGTTTAACACAATGCTAAGGGGGGGAAGACATCATTAATGATCTTATTTAAGCGATTTTCTGCTGCCCACAATTTGTGAAGGGTTACAGGGCCAAATGATTCGTTTACATTGATTTGAATCAGGTGTTTTGGAGCGGGAACATCTGTGTGACAGCTGTGACACAAGAAACAAGATCTCTTTGAGGTTGAAAAGGGCTTTATACAATGCCAACCCAATTTCATAAATTTGATTGTTTAATATTCCTTTTGCTTTGTAATAACTGTGTGTATTAATGAGTGTGTTTGTTAATTATATTGTACGCTCTGATTAATTAACGAATGCTTACAATTAAACCTCAATAGATTTCCTTTCAAGCAACATATACATTGCATTGTATACACTATACATTGTATAAGGAGAAGTAATTAAGGTCTTGTGTAATGTTTTAGAGAGCTTGTTCCCGGTGTCAGCTGTACTGGTGTTCCAGCTTCTGCATCTTAATTCTTCTGAATTAATGCTCTTCATTTGCTGTCTGGCAGCTGAATATACACACAGTCTGCCCCGGTTTTGTGTGCAAGCTTGTGTGTGAGCTGGGCTGCAGGTTCTTTGCAGTCAAAATGGCTTCACTGGCCCACAATGGCAGTGCCAATCCAGCGTCCAGCACAAGTCAGTGAAAAGCTATCTGTGTCAGATACCTCCGTGGCGCTCCGAGAAACGTGAGAGGAGTCCCAAGTTGTCCGCACTCCCACGCTGCTTCACTGCCAAACAAAGGTGCTGTCAATCCAGGCCGGGTCGGTCAGGAGGAGCCCTCCCGCTAACTGTCTGCAGGCAACCACTGTCATGCAATCACCAGCTTTACTCCACAGTTTGAGGCATCTCAGGGATAGGCTCTTTCCTCACTCTTCACCATCTCTTTCAGAAGAAATAGACTTCAGATTTGTCTACCCCCTCGAGGAGAATGCTTCCACCTCCAAGGAGGACTCTACATTCTCTAAAGAAAGTTTACAAGTTTTTCTCCATCATGGAAAAGAAACTTTTTTTTAAACTCCCCATAGAATATAAGAAAACGTCATTTTTTTTTTTATAGAAGCAGTGGTCTGTGTAGTGACAGATAATGTTTGTGTGGTTAATATGTCTTGATTTAAAAACTGATCCATCCCTTTTAAATTTCACACTGATGTTCAGGTCTTTGTGGTGGCGAGTCTCTACAGAGTAAAGATGCAGTCTGGGCTTGTTACTGAGCTAATCTTAAAAGTAAACACCATCTATGCCCTCTGGTTGACGGCTTCAAACCATAAACTGTATAAAGAGGAATGGACGACCTCTGTTCGATGACCCAGAGCTTCCCTGAAGTCAGTTTGACTCCTTCAGTTGGGTCACACTAGAAAGCCTTTGACTGGAGGCAAAAGTAGTTGCTGCCAGATGCTTCGCTAAGCTTCGCCCGCAGCTAAAGGCCACGAGTCACAAGCTATTACACAACCTTCGCCCACAGGTTCTTCGAGGCCAGCTTAGATCTTATTGCAGTGGTCTGTAAGTACAATTAACAGCACAAGAAGCCATATCTTTAAAATAATAGTGATTATGCTGTCTTAGCTTCACAGCTTATGTTAAATGGAAAAAATGCTGTGGGAAGAGGCTAAAGTAGCATCACCATCCGGGTGATGCTACTACAGATTGTGTTATTGTTCAAACTCTGCATACTATGTACAGAAAAAAAAAGAGGTATGTAGCAATAAAATAGTATGTTGTTTCTGAAACAAATTGGATGTTTAGGCTAGATGAACAAACTTGAGACCAGATGAGCAACACGTAGATGAAAAACCGGACAATGGACTGGCAAAGGAAGAAGCAGATGCAGGACTAAACCTGTTTTTTAAACTACATTCGGTTATAGCGGCCTATTGCATTATGGGATATGCGAGGCTGGAAATTTCACCAGACGTTGTACACCATCTGGGTATTCTGTACCATATTGCAGACTGTGCAGTTGTTTGTGTACTGAATACAGCATTCTACATTTTGTAAAAAATCAATATGCACTTGTATGATGGTTACGAAAACAGCTGCTAGCACTCAAGGACTAACAAAAAAGCGATGGTGACACTAGCCATTTTGGAAAACAGATGCTATTCCACGAGTGCATACTGATTTTGTCAAAGTGTAGTACATAGTATGCAGTATGCAAACTACTGCACAATCTGTAGTATGCAAGAAGTACCTAGTTTGCTACTTCCTGATTGTAATTATCCTAATACTAGCTTATTCTAATTATGACATAGCATAGCATAGCCATAACCAACATACAGTACTAGTACAGTGGTACCTCTACTTACGAACGTATCTATTAACAAAATTTCCAGCTAACGAAAGGCCTCTTCAGAAAAATATTGCATCCATATATGAAAGGAACTCCAGGTTACAAAGGCAAAAAAATTCAAAGTATACGCTGCTACTCGCAGCTCCCAGAGTTTACCGAATGTAAACATACTTGTCGGATCCTGTATCTCGGTTTGAAAGAAGGCGTGTCCGAGCTGCTCTGCCATTGGCTATCGTTTCTTGGCATCCCATTGGCTAGGAGGGCCCCTATAAGCGTAACTCAGCAACCCAGGTAAACTAACAATTTTTATTCTTTAATGTACTTTATTCTTTGTTCTTTATTATTTACAATAATATAATTTTGCAATAACCTAATTCTAACATGTGTTTCTTACAGGTTCTATGTAATTTCATGTATTATTTAAAATGTATAAAAAATTACGTCCGACTTTTTGGCGCCGTGGAACAGATTAGGCCAATAATAGGGTAAAATGCGTTTCTAATTACAAAATTTTCCATTTACGAAACGACTTTCGGACGAAATAATTTTGTAAGTTGAGGTACCACTGTACTAGTATTAGTACCAGTGACAGACTGGCCAAACAAAAGAAGTCACATACCAAGAAAAATCTTTCTCCACATTAAATGGGGAAATGAGCACAACACAAAAAACAGTTGTACAAAATCAAACGCAAACCAAGACAAAACCTTAAAAAAGAAGAACTAAGCAAAACTCAAACCCAAAATAGAAATCTCTGGATGACAATTACACATAAAACTTTAAGGAACTTGTTGGAGGGTTCGTGCAGCGCCAAAGAAACAGTTTGCAAAGTCTTAGCAAAAAATTAAGAATCTCCCTAATAATCCCTTATTAGGTTTTTTAAAACTAAAAATATGCACATTAAATAATGTTTCTAATATGCTGACAGATCCACACTTCTGATTATTTTTCCATCAACTCATATGTTTCCAACCGGCAGCAGAGATCCATTTTATTAAATATATCAATCTGTGTAAATGTGACGCACGTCACCACCCCACCCCCTCCACCCCCCCATCTTCCAGATAGTCAAGTCTGATCTCCCTCGACAGCTGTGTAAATCATACAAATGTCCTGCTGTTCGGAACTTATTAACAGTATCTATAATGACTGATCATTGCTTCCAGTATCTCCGTGAGTTTTCCTGTTTCACAGCAGGCAGGTTCCCCGAGCATGCGACTGCATAAAACAACACAGCATGCCGCCTGGCCGATGAGTGTATTCAGTCGCAGCTTTTTAATGCATCTTTTTATTAAAGCATATGCAGTACATATGAGCATCATTTGCATTTCAGTGCATCCTCTGAATGCTTCTAATGTCGCCAGTCCACCATTGTTCTCCGTGGTCGACCGCGCCGCTCTTATTTTGATGAAACTGTCATTTCCCGGCCTCACTCCTTGGTCTGAATGCAACACGGTGCCACCAACAGAAACTCGATTACTTGATTGGAATAGAGCGTGACCATACGAGACGGCATTATATCCAGTCTCATGCAGATCGACCACTCTCAATTGTGTGTCCTCAGAGATCTCCTTTAGCGAGGCGTGAAATGGAGATGACAGAAGAAGGAACCATCAAGAGAAACACAAACCCGTTGGCTATGTTTATATACACAGCAATATTCTAACTCTTGATATTTTTATTCATTCGACTATATTCGACAATTTACAGTGCATAGTCTGATTTGGGCCATTAATCTCACTGGACATTACATTCCCCTACACCACTGCAGTGTTCGTCCCGATCCAAAGCCTTAATTAACTCGCTATCCCTCTAAACAAGCAGAATTATTTGGGTTGGCACCTCTAAAGTACGCCTTATTTGTTCCTGCAGCCATCCTGTCCACCACAAACTCAGCTAGAGTCAAGCTCATCTGCATCAGGGGATGAGCAAACATCCAAACGTGCAGTGTGGTATAATTTTTATTACATTAAAATGCATAAATGATTACATTTAGGGTTTAGTTTCTTCCTATGATCCAACAAAAATATTTGAAGATTAAAAAAAAAAGAAAAAAACTTGTCGTCGGTATGCTTGTCAAGTATCCGGAGGAGATTTATGTCCCCCACGGAGGTAAAAACAAAAGATAAAATACAATCTCTATCTGGCCCCAAGCGGACAGCGCTCTCCCTCACTGGCTGCCGTGAACACAGGGATACCCCGAGATGCTTCAACTTGAAGTTGAGGCTGCCCCGTATCAATCACCCTGCACCCCATCACAGTTTCAGACAGCAGTTTTAAGAACTGGCTGGTCAGAGCAGCAGTGAACACACCGCATCAGCTTCCAGCTCATGCACTGAGTGAGGACGAGGGAAAATAAGAGTGTGAGATGCAGTTCAGAAGAAGTCTGTAATAAATCATCCCTGACTGCAGCAAACTACTGGGTAAGCTCAGAGATGATGGTGATTGATGGTTAATGTTGATTCCCTCTGAGCTGCTCGAACACGTAGTCAAGCGAACTTTGATACCTTATTTTTTTTTAGGAGAAGTTGTGACGTTTCTTATTCTGAGTGGGATTTTACTGATGATGCTAAGCAGTACAAGGAATAAAAATACTGTTATTTCAGGTTTTTTTTGTTAGAACAAAGTAAAATATATAAACGTATTTAGTCCTTATCAGTGTGGTTACCGGGTATTTAAATTTCATCAAATCCAGATGAATGATGACATATTAAATTTGTAAAAGCCAAAATGTATTGCAACATTACGTAATTTGAGCTAAATTTACCACCATCTTCCTCTCTGAAGATGGAGCACCATCATCTCTTTGACCAAAAACATGACAAATGTGGATCCCACCACTTCCACCACATTGACATGATGGCAGCTATTGAGGGCACCAAGGGCCCGATCTTCCGCCAAACCTCCTAAAGCCGCTATTAAGGGATAGCAGGTAGCGCTATCCTAAACCCGCTATTGCAAGATACCGAATTTGCGGAAAGCGCAAAAGACACGCCCATTGCCACACCTACAATGTGAGTAAGGGAGTTGGCATAGCGGGTTGCGGCTTTAGGGAAGCGGAAGATTACATTAGCGGTTAGCAGAGGTTCCTAAACCCGCAATTTGCAGGTAGCGGCTAGCGGGAGGTGTACGAACTGGGTCCAAGTGTCCCGGAGTTCCACATTTGGTTATTTTTACAGTTATGAGTGCACCATCTGTGTATTTTGAGTGTACTGTGCAACAACAGAATAGAAAGAAGTGAGTGGACTTACAATATGTGCTCTGAAAAGATCATTTAAGGGCTTTTGAAATTATTTTTGGCACAAAGGCTTTAGCTCTACCAGTTCTTTCAGTTTGAGCAGCTGTATGTAGTTACAGAGGGCAGGTCGTGGAACACTCTGATTCCAATGAACAATGAAAAGATGTGATCTCGACCTAACCTGGCCCGCCATTCTAATTCCTTTCTTCATTAAAGCAACAATTGGGCTGGTTCTTCTAGATTTAACTTTGAATTCCAGGGGGCAGTATGAACAGACACAGAGAAGATACACCGCTGGGATTCACTGCTGCTGGCAGTTAAACTGTCGACAATCCACCAGGAGACTCACTGTATAAGTGCAAAAACAGCATAGAATAGCAGGGCGGGATTTATTTATTTAAGAATAAATTAATTAATTAAATTATCAGTTGACAGGCATGTCTGGTTATGCTCACAGTGTCACCCAGATAGATGGTCATAACAGCTTCAGACTGTATAATTTGTTCAGTGATAAAAACCCCAGCTGGTTTTGTGGTCAGATTTACAAAGCAGCTCTATGAACTTTGAAGTTTGATATCTCTAAATAAACTAATGGCCAATTCTAATTCCTCCCTTACCCCTCAATCTTTGGCCCTCAATCTTGGCCCTCGAAAGTAAGTGTAAGGGCTATCTTGTGTTCGAAATGGGACAACCCTTGAATGCAGTTACGTCTTCAAACTGTAGGGGGCGGCCTTACACCAAAGCTACGTCCAGTCTGTCAAGAAAATGACGACGAAAACTTAGAACAAGAATAAAGATCATTTTATATATATATAAGATGGTTTCATAATATTTAAATCTTTATTGACTATGAAAATACTGACATTTCTAGCTAGCTTTTTTTGTCGCCATCCTTATAGAAGATGTCTTGGTGAAAATGCGCAATGCATTCTGGGTAGCCCTTTCTCCCAAGGGTGGTGCTGGAGAATCTCAATACTGTAGGCGATACAGCCCTCAATCTTGTCCCTCAACTTGATGTTCTAAGAATCGGGACAGCACTTGCACTTTGCATGAGTGCGCATTTTTGAGATTGAGGAATTGGAATTGACCCTAAATCCACTTCCGTTAACCTGAAGCATCATTCGGTAGGACATGAAATTGAATTAAATAACATTTCAAGCCTGTAATCTTTTCAACAAGAACACAACATACCTAGATTTTTTTTTGGTTTTTTTTTTTCTTTGCTGTCTCCAACCTGGAACATGGCTGTCCTCATCCTCACCTTTTTTTTTTCCTTTCCTGTGCTAACACACAGCAAAGAATCACAAGTCAAGACCCGAACTTAATCTGGGTCAGCTGCAACAAAGACTGAAGCCTCTGTAGATGGGGAGCATGGTTGATCACTATCTGAGCATGTG
Source organism: Hirundichthys speculiger (assembly GCA_018398805.1). Classification (NCBI taxonomy): domain Eukaryota; kingdom Metazoa; phylum Chordata; class Actinopteri; order Beloniformes; family Exocoetidae; genus Hirundichthys; species Hirundichthys speculiger. The sequence goes on along the minus strand of JAGFBZ010002168.1, from coordinate 8,931 downwards.
CTGTACTGTCTTGGGAACCCGTGGTCAATTTTGCTTTCTACAAAAAAAAAAAAAAATGCAGGCATCATTAAATCAAGTACATAGTGTAAAGGAAAACAGAAGCGCTGCCTTCAAAGACATTCAGGAAGACTGAACATCTTTGAGTTTAAATTTAATTACATCACAAGTGTCTCAACTGCACGCTCAAGATTTATTTTAGTGTCACTGAAATTGAACTATAAGGGTATCCATTATTCAATGGCTCATCATTAAAAGTACTTTGAGATCAGTTTCATCCTCTTACTATTGATTGTCTACAACCCTGATTCTAAAAAGAGCACAAGTTGTGTTTGAGTGAATGTTGTCTCTCTCGAGGGATCTAACATTATTTCCTAAAGTGTGTCTGTGTGTGTTTTTTTAATTATCATTATCTTTATTTATTTATTTATTTATTTTAGTTTAAAAAAATGAATAGAAACTGGCATTTAAAAAAAAGACTTACTGAAGAGAAGACCTCAGTAAATTTTGGATTATTTGCTGCATGAATGGCTCAACTGTCGTTTCCCCATGAGTTACATCCGGAAAGAATGAAGTTATTTTAGCCTATATATTTCCTCTCTTTCTGTAAAAGATTTAAGAAGTGAATCCCGGAGGAAATTAGTTATAAAAAAAAAAAAAAACACTATCATTTATATTATGAATCCCAATTGGTCAGCCGGAAGACTCCCAAGAAAATCCCATTTGTTTAGAGAGTGGAGAGGATAAATTTAAACCAACAGAGGTGTCATAATAGAGAAAATTAGATTTAAGTTGCTTCTTATGCCGAGTGAATCATGAGCTGTTTTGACAACCAGAACCGTTTCGAATTTATTTACGACTGTTTCTCTTTATAACCGCTATTCTCTGTGGTAATACCCATAAAGCTTTTAAATTTCTCCCTGACTAAAACCATCTTCCTCCAGCTGAGGAAAATCTGCCTGCATGGTGAGCGGTGAGCACTTGCGATTCCCTTACATGTCGTTATCAGTGTGTTTCCTTCCTTCTTTCCTCCCACATGCTGGAGTGGGCAGGAGAGCAGAGATTTAAGGGAACTTTGCTTCCCATCTGTCACTCTATTTTTTTTTTTTTTTAATTACAGCAACACCTTTACTGCCTTTTTTCTAAAGAGATTCTTTATGGTTTAAAAATGAAATGTTTGCCATATGCTGTATGGAGCTCCGTTTGGGTCATAATTCAATGAATAAATGACTCTATTATTATAAAATATTTCCCATCATTATGAAATATATGTGTATTTTTATGAAATATTTCCCATTATTATGAAAAAATTTAATTATTATGAAATATATTTTTATTATTATTTAATCTTAGTTTAATGCATGCATAATAGTTTATTTCAGAATGGCTTTTTTTTATCTAAGAATGAGTTTTTACATAATTGCTTCCTTTTTCATAAGAATGAGCTTTTACATAATAATGACATTTTGCCACTGGGCGGGACCAGTGGTTGACCTGCACGCTCATTGGCTGATCCTTCTCCATTCTACGCTCTGACATCGATTAGTTTTTGGCCGTGAGGTCCCGTTAGCAGCGGGCCGTGGCGTCATCAAGGTGCGCTCCTAGTCCGATTGTAGCTATGGCAGCTTGGACTGAGCTACGGGAAACCTTGACGTTTCTTAGTAGATGTCAACTTTTAACTGTAAACTGAGGTGTATTCCCTGGAGTATATACATTGCACCAGTATCGATATTTACTGTTTGGCTGCTCTTTTATTGCATAAGCAACAGATCACATAAATGGCTCCGCCCTCTCTGCTGTGATTGACACACAAATAATGCTTATGAAAAAGAAAGCCATTATTATGTAAAAGCTCATTCTTATGAAAAAAGATAAAACAAAAAAACATTATCATAATAATGGTAAATATTTCATAATATTAAATGCCTGTTTTTCATAAAAATAGACTCATTTATTCATTGAATTATGACCCAAACGTGGCTCCATAATGCTGATGTAACGGTAGGTTATTTCAAAAAGAACTTGGAATTAATCATTTTAAAGCATCTCTATGTGGCAATACCACTTCTGAAACACTGGGGGCAGCATATCAAAAAGCAGCTCACGTGTCAGTTGCTGGCTAAGACACAAAAGTGTGCATCTGTAGTGGAACAAAGTTGGATTACTAGCCTCATTCACTAGAAAAACTGTTTTCTCTCCCATGGCAGCAACAAGTTGACTTTAACAATGTTAGGTTGGCTCGATGCAAATGCTATCTTTATAGAAATGTACTTCATTGCTCTGAACACCAGGTGACATGATACATATTTCATAAAGAGAGATCAGGAGAAAAAGCAGACACAAGGGGACAAATTGGGACAGAAAGGATCCAGATCTGTGATGTCACAATACCCTACATATCTGAATGGCTCCCTGAATGACACCTAGATGGCTCCAGTCAATGTGACAGAGGTGACTGAGCTCTGTCATGTGACCGAGCAACTTCTACTATCATGAATTGATATTTTAAGGAAGTACTCATTGGCAGACTGGTCTCTGTCTCTTGTCCATGACAGTGATCAAGGGTCAACTGTTGTCTTTGGACTGTGGAAGGAAGCCGGAGAAGCCAGAGGAAACCCCTACAAGCACGGGGAGAACATGCAAACTCCACACAGAAAGGCCCCTGATGAGGTTATCAACTATATCCATCACAATGGATATAGTTAAAAACAATATTTTTGGTTCTGTAAATCTGTGGTATTTGGTCCAAGCATTGGTTAGGGTTAGGAACTCAACTTTACGAACTTTTAGGAACATTTAAATAGCATGTCCTAAGTAAATGTCCTCAAATTGATTTCTGATACTGTAATTTCAATTGCCCATAGATCTCTTAAACTTAATTATTATTTTTTTTAAGTATATAATCATCAACTAACTAATTGAATAGATTTTCCATATGCAGTTGGTTGATTTCCTATGTAATTTTTAATTTTAAAAAATGCTATTTTGTTTTCCATTCTTTAGTAATAAGGCCTTAAGTTTGCATCTTTTTCAAAATTAAAAAGTAAATTAAGGTTGCTCAGTCCGAAAGTCTGACTTTAGTTTCTGACTTAACACCTGCTCTAGAATAACTGAAGTGACTTCTGCTTTGTTTTGGAATCAAGATAATTTGATTTATTTTCTCCATGGTTCCACATGGAATCAGAATGAATTTAGATAGTTTCATAGAAAGCCTTTATCTCCTACTGTGATGCTTATTACCCTGCTTTTTCTCATGCTAGGGTGAGCCAGATCTATTCATCCAGGTAAATTATCGAGTACATCATAAATAGCGGAGCTGGAAGTGTCCAGTTCTGCAGATGAGGTCCTAAAACAGCACTCATTTACATATAAAGGAGCAACCAGCGCAGTCAACCAGTGGCAAGACAAATTAACATCGATTCACAAAGGAGGAAAGCATGTTATTGACCAAAAATGAGCCCAAACCTTGTTTCTTGTTACAAACACAGGCTGTTTAAGCATGAACCTGATAACCTGCTAAGTTCTAATGTTTAAGGAGGGTACTTCTTGGCCTTTGGTTCAGATATAAACAATGATCATTTATCTGGTATAGTTTGAGAAATAAATTTTTACTTCAAAATGAGTGTCATATGACTTTATTCTTCAGTTTAACAATATTAAATTTTGTGGTTTTATGAAGAATGGAATGGCAAAGCAGTGGTGTTATGGGACTGAATAGGAGTGACAGGAGTGTATTTTATTATTTTAACTAGATTTTTCAACTTTTCATCTTGGAGAAAGAAAGAATCAAACCCTTTTTCTCCATTCCTTCATTCTGTGGGATGTGGGAATGTGTTCTGGTGCTGATTTGAAGCAAGGATGTTACAGATGCTGATAGAGAAATAGAGGGAAGGTAAGGAGTAGCACAGTTTTTGTAATACCACGAGTCTCTCCCACAAAGGGAGTCTTGTGGTATTGCATGAGGAACTCTGCAGTAGTAGAAAAGTTTGTTAAAAAGTAGTACAGAACATGTATGAGAGCAGCATGGGAGTAGGAGTAACAGTCATGTTTCAGGTGGAAGTGGGACTGCATTAAGTTAAGCACCGAATCGCATCTGGTTTGCCAAGGTGATGAATAGACTGACAGATGAGGTCAGACAAGAGTCTCTGTGGACTAAAAAAGAAGAATGCATGTCAGAAAAGGATGTAAAGTTGTTCAACTGGATAGGGTTAAACAGCCAGAGTGAGACATGTTGGCCATAAAGTAACAGAGGCTGAATTGAGATAGTTTGAGCACATAAAGAAGATGTATAGTGAATACACTGATGGAACGATGCTGGAGGCTGAACTGCCATATAGGAGGAAAAAAGGTAAAACCAAAGAGGAGATTTCTGGATGTTGGTTAGTACGACAGAGGATGATGCAAAAGAAAGTGTAAGATTGAAACAGATAACCTGCTGTGGTGACCTCTAAAGGGAAAAGCCAATAGACGAAGATAATGTTGTTTTCATTAAAGCAGCGGTCAATCATGCCTTACCTTCAAATACCAGATTAACTGAATGTCATTTGTCATTTTCCTCCAGAATCATTGATGGGTCATTTACTCCTTACCCTCATGAATTCAAACCACTCAATTATGTAGGCTGTCAGGCCAACTCATCAAACATTATCTGGCAGAATCACATCACGCTCTTCCGTTGCTACAAGAGAAATGTTTTGCAGAGACCTTGAGCACTTGTCAGACATGTGGAGGAGAGGGTTAGGTAATGAAAAGGGGAACATTTTCACTTATTCAACTGTTCAAATGTTCTGTGGGAGGTATAAAACGTGCAATCAGCTTGGAGAGGCAGTGCAGAGGGCTTTGAAGACAAAACCTGTTTGAAATGTATTGTCTTGTCAAGGATATGTGTGGTTTTTCAATGCTGAGCAGACCACGTGGTGCTTTTAAGTCTGCGGTGGTCATTGTTGAGTTGTCGCCATGGCTGCTGGCAGGTGCAAGGTCAAAAATTAAAGTCACAATTCGTTGACTTGGAAACAGGAGTCTGAAAATAGGACAGACTGGATTTTGGTGTAAAGTACTTATTCGCAATTCATTGTGCAAACACATAACATGATCTAAACTGATCTGTAAAGATTTGCTGCACGTGATAATTAGATAAAGAATCTGAAAGAGTGGAGTCCGGGCCTAATCGAATAACTGTATAATCTTCCAGAGGCAATCCAGGCTCTTTAACACTTTTTATGTCAAAGCCTTTGACATCATGAAATGCCTGGAGAGTAGAGAGCCTGCTGATACTCTGAAGGCTGCATCTAACAGAGCAGGTAATAGCATGGCTCAGTGAAACCTGCTGAAAGGCCGTCTGCTGTGTAATTGTTTCTTACCTTAATTCTGGTCAGTGATAGAGTGACACAAGGAATCAGAGCAGTGGGTGCTGAGAGAAAGTCTACAGTCTTATTCACTTTTAAAAAGTGCCATTAGTAGAATTTACTATTAAAAGAAAAATTATATATATATTAAAAAGAAAGTCAACCAAATCAGTTATCAAAAGGTACCAAAAATCAACCGTTTTAATGCCATGTCAAACACAGAATTTTCAGTGGCTCTTCTGTCAACACAACTGATCTGTGATGAGTATCTAAATTGTGTTGAGGCTTACAAGACCACGTTGTCCCACCAGGGGTGATATAAGTCATTGTAGCATTAGGTCTACCTTCATACAGTCAAATGAATAGAAGTTACACTCGGTGAGGGTGGATTCAACTTGCATGTCAATCATTTTGAGAGTGCCGCCCCAGAATCAGAAGCCAAAAATCCATAGACTGAATAATACGATCTGGACAAACCTCCTGATATGTTACCCTTAGGTTTTCTAAAGAGTGTTTGGCTGGCTTGGCCTGTACAACTGCGGTAACTGCGCTCCTCTTACATTCCCCAGGAAGAGCAAGACATGGCAGGATAGTCGAACAAGCAGACTACCGCTCAACAGTCATGTGATCTCGAAACCCTGAGGTGAGTTTGTTATCAATTATGAATACAGCTGAGATGGCGATGCTAGCTGGTGTTGCATTCCAAGTCATTTTCTGTGATACTTGAGGTTGCGCCACAGCCTCTTTAAAATCAGTGCACCAGAACCTGCTGGGAGGCCCACTAACAAAAGTTTGGGAACAACTGGGTTAACCAATGACGCTAACTAATATTGCTTTACATTCATTTTGATTAGATCCGTCCAAACTTACTCTTTTTAAATATCTATCAAATAGCTATCAAATAAACATCCAAAACGAGTACTGAAGCAAGGACAAGCAGAGCTAAGCTCGGACCTTGGCCTGCCTCAACCAGTGCTATAGTTTGCCCAGAAACCCTTCCAGGCTAATCCGAAACAAGTCTCAGTGACCTCTTATTGCAGTTAACAGCACAACAAAAACATATTGACTATATTCTGTTTGGGTTAACAGCTCAGACTGCTAGTAATTGACAATACTAGCAATCGCCTCAAAGACTATGCATGTAATTATGCATAAATTGACCATCTTCTACACTGCCATCATCCAGTCTGTCCTCTGCACCTCTATCACTGTCTGGTTTGGATCAGCCACTAAGAGGGACAGGGCCAGACTGCAACGGACAATCAGGTCTGCAGAGAGGACCATCGGTGCTGACCTTCCCTCCATCCAGGACTTGTACCGGTCCAGGGTCAGGAAACGGGCAGCTAACATCTCTGCAGACCCCTCACATCCCGGACACAGACTGTTCCAGCTCCTCCCCTCTGGTAGGTGTTACAGAGCTCTGTTCGCCAAAACCAGCCGACACAGAGACAGTTTCTTTCCCAGGCTGTCGCTCTGATGAACTCTTAATAGTCACAGAGTGCCAGAAGAACCACCAAAAATTGCACAAAAAAAAATTGCACAAAAAAATTGCACAATAACATGTTAGCCTCTTAGCTTGTATATATTGCTGTATATTGTTGTATATATTGTGCTAGTAATTTGTTTATATTTTTATTTTATTTTTATTCTAATTGTACAAAGACAGCTTAGTAACCGGAGTCAAATTCCTTGTTTGTGTGCACAAACTTGGCCAATAAAATTGATTCTGATTCTGATTGGTGGTTTTGTATAACTACCTCATAAGCAGTACTCGAGTTGAGGGGGGATGAGGGCGGATGGCATCCCCCCTGAAATAAAAACGATAAAAATCCCCCTGTAAAACTACCATCCTCTTTCCATCCCTCCCCTTTTTACAGTAAATTTGGGAATATAACTTATAATGATTTCATCATTAGAAAGTAGTACGCATGTTGAGTAAAAGAAATAATAAAATCTGAGGGTTCAGGGGCACGCAAAGATGCAATGACGCAACATAATTGTTATTTCAATTGGTTATTGATGCTGAGGGAGCGGCACGAGCTGCTGCGCAGAGCGACATATTGAGGATTAACTGCATGCAATGTGAGCTGAGGAAAACGAGCGGCTGGACAACGAGATGTCAGGGAGTTTTTTTAAAAAGACTAAAATTACAGGTGAGCTCTAAATCAAGAATCTCAATCATTATTTTTATTAATCTATACAAAAAGTCGCCAGACTCGCCACAGGTGCACAATAACAACACAGCTAGTTTTCCAAGCTTGCTGTGTAGCCTGCAAACTAGCTGAGATGAACTCATGTAATTTCATCTCTCTGTTAACTAGCTGATGAAACACAGGACTTGTCATTCAGTCACGTTAGATTCTTGGTTTATGAGCGTGGCAAACGTAAAACAGATAATTACTGTTAGCGTTAGACAAGAGTTTGTCTCAATATTTTCCAGAATTATGATGAAATATTCTTCATACGGCTATTTATTTTTCATCAATAGGACTCATCAGGCAACCAAAAATAAGTGAAGATGTTAGCTAAAATTCAGAAGTCCTATTATAGTGTTTTATTTTGATAATGAATTTACACCCTGCCCCTGCCACTTTTTTTTTAAGGTGAAAAACATTGACCATCCCCCCTGAATTTTTTTTACAACTCGACTACAGCTCATAAGGTACTTAAAAATTCGCCCCTGTGGATGAACCTCAAGGCAAACAGAATGACTCACCATCAGCAGCACTGGCTAATGTAAGAAACAACAATGTAAAGGAAAAAAATATGATCCCAAACTGGCAACATTTATTCTTTGTGGTAAACAGGCTAAACTGGTGTAAATATTATTAGATCTTAGCAATACCAAAGTTTGTTGTTGTGGTTGTTGTGTTGTACACCAGAGCTTTTCTTGGGATATGCTGCCCCCTTTTGGTCGGCAGTGGTCAGGCTCACACAGGGTGTGTTCAATTAAACTGAAGTCAAGTTTGCACCAGTTTCTGAGCCTTTTACACGATCAGTGATAGCAAATGTGATCACCAACCGGCTGTATGCAAAAATCAGAACATCAAATAGAGCACAGAATCATTATGTTGCATTCAGCTGTTCACAGTTTGCATAATTATTCCTCATCACAAGACAGTTTATTACTGATAAATGTTGATCCAAACCTCTGTTCAGTTAACTGTTAATCCATAATACTCAGTATATCCCACATATATGTCAAGCATCCGTACCATCATGCATTTTGGGAAAAATCTATAAATGTAAATGCATAGCAGTTTAACATTGCTGGTGCACTGACGTTTGCTTTATTCTCTTTTAAAATGATTTGAAGGGCTTAATGTTTGTTTATAACACTGGTGTCATCAAATGAAATAGTATCTGAGAGCTATGTGTTGTTTGGTGTGAGTTGACGGCATTAGCTAGTACAGCAGCAGCTCATATCAGTGGTCTCTGTCTCCTTATTATTCTTCTTATTAATGATTGTAGTAGTGCTTGGAAATTCAGTTAGATAATGAACTCACCAAATAAACTCCTACAAACAAATCCCTATGCAGTCAGAATGGACCATTGGACTAGACAGAAAGTTGAAACTTGGAGACCCAGA
>JAGFBZ010002167.1:0-37564 GCA_018398805.1 Hirundichthys speculiger | reverse complement strand
CTAATGCATTAAGATCCACCTCTAGTCTCGCAGATGGAATGAGATTATTATTATTTTTATTTACTGTTGGATGACTTCTTATACTCGAGGGCTCAAGATAATTTCAGAACAATTAAACAGAAACACAAGTCTTTTGTAAAACCATCCTTCAGGCAGTCTGTGACAAAGAACTGCAGTCAGGAAAGAGGTAAGAAGAGAGTTGTTTTCCTTTCTTCTAGATAATGTTGTAGGATGAGATGATGACTTGGTGATGATGATGAAGTCTTGTGATAGACTTTATAATATTCTGTTCCTGCTCTTTTGCATGTCATGATTACCATATTTTACATAAGTATTATGCAACAAATTATTTTGGATTTTTTTGTGAAAACTAGTCTTGCATATATCTGAGGTTGCTTATATCATTAGTCTGCTGGAGTTTTATACTTTCAAGGGTTATTTTTTAAATGCAGTGCCACAGTTTAGCCTAAAGTTAAACCCACTTCCCCTCCCTTCTTTAAATATTAGTTTTTTTCCCATGTTTGCCTGAGTCTGATGGATGTCAGATAATGTAAATCTTCTTGTGTAACTATCCTGCAATGGCTTGCAGGGTTTGTATAAAACATGATGAAGATGACTATACATGTTTGAAATTTCTTCTTCAATAAACACTTTTAAGAATATTTCAAGATCTACCAAAACTTACATCACAAATATTTTTTTTTCATCACATTTAAACATCGTCAAGTACACATTTCCAGTAGACAGAAAAAGATGAGTGGTTATTCCTACAAAGCTGAACTCTGCTGTGAACTGGACTGTTTCCCGTTATAAGGTTTTTTGACTCAAACTGCTCTGGAGTCTCCTTGAGAATAACTTGGCTCTGATGCGGCTCCCGAAAACTACATAACCGCATACTTACATTCATTTATTTTACCATGAACAAACTGTCGTTGATTATCGTGTGAATGACTTTGTTTGGTGGCAGTGATTGAACTGAACTGAACTGATGAGGCAGATAGAAAAATAATGGAGGATGAAGAACTCTGTTTGAACGGGTCTTTTATAGCTGCTGGGAGTACTTTACGAGCATCACACAACACAAGCGTATAATGATTGATTCAACACATTGATGCTCCATCTGAACCTGTCATTACATAAAAATGTACGAACCTTTATAAAACAGAGCCCAAATAAACAGCTTGTAACATTAAAGACCCATTATTATGTAATTTTGATCACTTTTCCTCTTGATCAAGCACCATGTCAGAGCCCTTTTACTCCTAAACTCTCTGGGTCTGTCAGATCCTGCAGTCTGAACCCTCTATTTCTGTCATGGTGTGAAGCAGTGGATTCAAATGTAAAGTCTTGAGGGTAACAAAAGCCAAATTCATTCCACAAACGGAGGGAAAAAAAGGAAACAAAAAACACCTCTTCACTCAGATCCAGAGGTACAGGGGACGGGCTGACCAGAACAGGTTTCACCGGGGCACAGGGCGATGTAGAAAGGGTAGTTGAACCGGCGCCTTCATGCAGCATGCTGACCTTCTCAAAGCACTGGTGATGGTAGATGAGGAGCAGGTGTGGCAGTCGGCGCAGGCCAAGCACCTGCGAGGCATCCTGGAGGAGGGAGCAGACAGGGGAAGCATGCACGCAGGAACACAAGGGAGACAGATTCACAACAACTTCTCTGTGGCTCTACTCTGCTGTTTTTGGTTTGCCTTCTTCATGAGTCTGCAGTGATGAAGTCCAACTAGGGTTGAGATCTACCTTTGACGCAGAAGCATGAATCATCTTTAAATCCTCTCAAAACAACCTTCATTTATTTCCCCTCATAATGTTGCTCATTTTGTTTGCCGTGAACAGAGTCATTGCACTCAGGGGTGGAGCAAAACCACTGGACCTAGACTCCAACAGGAGGTGGCCTCGGTGCAGATGGAGAACCTTGAAGCAGTTCGCCGAAAGAGGCATTACTGTGAAATACTCCGAGCTACGGGATCTTCCTGCATTTATATCTATTGTTCCACCAAACAGACACATCTGAGCAGTAAGGTGCAATAGGAACATTCTCACACAGTTTAAAAAAAAATAAAAGTTTAAGTTTACAAACTAGAGTAAACGAGCCAAGATGTGAAAGCACCCTGAAAGAAGTGAAACAAAGGGAGGAATAGACTGACAGTAGGCATTTAGTTTAATGTGGCATTGGCTTGGATAATCATTGCCTAAACATTTACATTAGTCATGTTTCAAACATTGATGATATTTCAAAAAATATACGCAGTTACCACTTTAATTGACCCACCTGAAAATGACCTGCATAATTTTAGTTATTATTCTTTAGACACAAAACCCATGTGTTACTGTGGATGAGTTCTGGTCATCCTGCACTCACTGGTCACCAGTGGTTCCTGTTATAGGAACACCAGGATCCAAAGGAGACCTTGCATCCAAAGAGTACATTTTGGTCAAACAGGTCTAAAAGTTTTCTGAGGGTGTTGTAGAGGCTTTGGAGTTTTCTAAAGGACAACATAGTTCACTGGCTTTTTCTCTGGTTGCATTTGTACCACATGAGATCGCTGACAGTCCAGCTTCCTCCCACAGTCCAAAGACATGCATGTCAGGTTAACTAGTGGTTTTAAATTGCCCGTAGTAGTGATTGTGAGAGTGCATGGTTGTTTGTCTACATGTGGCCCTGTGATCCCCCAGTTAATAAACTGATGACATCTTCTTCATCGATGTCATTTGATTTTGCCCACAAATGACCGCAATAAAACTCGTTGTTATTTGTGTTCTTATCTGATTCCATCCATCCATCCTTACATTATCTATACCTGCTGGATCTGCTGGAGTCTATCCCAGCTCTCTTCAGGTGAAAGGCAGGGGTCCACCCTGGACAGGTCGCCAGTCCATCACAGGGCTCTTATTGGTTTCTGACAGTTATTTTTCTTCAAGTTACACCTCAGTATTTCCAGTTGCTGCCTTTGATGAACAATGTACTTTTATTTTGCAAGCAAAAATGAACTGTAGTTTATTTGCATATAGGCTGGGAAAGGTTAGATCCGATCACTCAAGATGCTTCTGGGTGCACATTTTCATGACAGATGTGAACAGGTGCTAAATACTGGCCTCTTATTATTCTAGTTTCTCAGAACCCATGTTAATGCAGGTTGGACCAGGGCTGCAGACGGTCCCTCCAGATGATATGAAAACAATCATTTCCTGCACAATCAAAATGAACAAATCAGTGTTATTTTTACTGAAAGATTTATTCAAACAGGACACATGGATCAATGCAGTATGAGTGCCTATAGACATTTCAGTAAGAGTCAGTCAAACTTTATTTATACAGCGTTTTGTATGCATGGAAAATTCTGTTCATAACCCTTCATCCCTAAAAAACAAACAAAAAAACCCTAGAGAAATTTATCTTGAGTTACAGAGAGTGATGTTAGATTTCCCAGTCTGCTTTTATACCTATAAAAAGCCCTTATATAAGCTGAGTTGTCAACATATTTCACTGCAGACAAATGGTACAGCATACATATATACACAAGTAGTACAGAGCAATCCAAAGCAGCCTATTGCTGCCGTTACAAATTATCATGAAACAATGCATGACTATTTTTTTTATTTTCCCCCCTTTTTTTTCTTTTTTTTTTTGGAAGTGCAAAAGCTGTACAAGAAATCATTGAATCTTCCCTTTATTTTCAGCTATAGTGTTGGCAAAGCACTTGAATACAATGCAACATTTTTTCACATTAAATACATGAGTGCATTTTTTACCAAACAATGTAAGTCAGAAGATCACAAGCTTAAAATATATGACATATAATGAAATTCAAAAGATCATCTGTGATCTTTGGAGGTACACTGTGTGTCATATGTTGGGGGTGGGGGGTGGGGCCATGAGTCTAAAATCTGGAAGCACTTTTCACTTTCTATACGTCAAATCCATTTTTTTTTTTAAATGTTTTTGACCAAAGCGCTCAATCATTGAAAAAACACCATACAAAAACTGACAGAAGACAAAGAAGAAGAAACAAAGAAACAACCAAACCGTACACCAATAATCTATATATTGCTAATGATCATGGAGCTCAAGTATCTCTACAAGGTTGCATTCAGATCACCTTTAGTAGAATACTTGAATCGTGTGTTTTCTAAAGAGGAAGTTTTACAAACAACAGTCAGTTTGCTCTGAGATGAAAGAGCGACACCAGAGTCTGTTGTTCATCAGGAGAGATTGAGTAAATGCGCCTTTAGCTGACGATCCAAAGCAGCCTCAGCATTCTCACTGTTTTGGACCTTTAAGCATCAGCTAGGTGTACTCAGTTTCTCCTGATTCAAGGCTTTTGGTCCTGTTTCATGCCACAAAGCTGTGGTCTTTGTATGTAGGATGTAACTTGTGTTATACCTCAGTGACTCTTGATCCTGTCTGTGCACGTGTATGCCCGTTAATGTGTTCAAGTATTTATGCTGACCTCATCAGTGGGGGTTCCAGTCTAATTAACTCACCAGCTTCACCAGTTGTTCCTGTTGCGGTTGTTGTCTTTAAATCCAGTTTTTGAATGAAGGTAGCCATGGAAGTCCATCCTGGATTGAAGATGAAGCGTTTCTTGACCACTGCCTTTTTCTTTACATCAAAACAACTGTTTCTTTGTAATCCAATTCTCCAAAAGTGGCCGAAGATGTCCCAGAATTAAGTCATTCGCAGTGCTTTCTTAAAAGCTGTTGGCCAGTCAGTGTGAGATGCATTAGCCAGACTTGAATTTCCTGGTACCCTGTCAACAGGCTTTCGTTGTCCTGGACTTGCAGCACTCTTACTTGGAAATCCTCAAGACTCTTATTATTGTGCCCAACCTCCAGCGCTGTTTGCTAGTTTTGGCATTACAACCTCTGTGGTCTGCCAGTGTGTAAGGAGTTCAAAAGGATCCGAGTCCTGTTGTCAAACTGTTCAGATCTGAATAAAGACCAACTTCTCTTAAAGCCACAGAAAGTCCTCTCAACCTGGTTCTTTAAAATAAGGTTTCTGGAGTACGCAGACAAGCCAAAATGGAAAGCAACCAACATGATATCAGGTGTGGCCATGCAAACAATGTTTTTTTTTTCTTTTTTCCCCATCTCATCTCCATCCTCTATCAGACCCTCTGTAGCATCTAATCTTTGGCTCAGCTCTCCTCATTGGGCTTCAGTCTGTGTTCACACAGCCAGCCTAAATTTCCAAATCAGATTTTAAACAGATGCAGAGATGTTATCGAATGTCATTGCAATCAGATTTTCACAGATGTCTCAGTCTCAACACCATGGTTGCTCAAAAAAGATTATGAATAATCTTTAGTGTAATTCTCAATGCGGCACAAACTAACTACATCTACCACAATGATGGAAGTGACAGGGGAATTCCTCCGTTAGCTTGTCTCAAGAGTCTGTGTGCTAAACAGCTTGTAATATGCCAGTGACAGTCCACCACCCTCCATTTTGGTTTGTTTCCATCCATTTTATGCCTGTAGGTTACCCGGGATACTCAGATTGGTCAGTCAGAAAGTCTAAAATCTGATCATCTAAGCTAGAAATGGTTTTTGGGCTGGCGGTGTGAATGCCAGCGTTTGTAACCTCACCCTCAACACTATCCACCCTTAAACTCTGAGCAGGGCTTCAGAGAGACACATAGGGAACTAGGGAACTGCTTTACTGTCACATATTGCTTGTTTACTTGCTGCCTCTCTGCATGCCTTCACTACTTCTAATGCATTCAGAGTGATTGTGTTGTGTGTGTGTGGTCTGATTAAGGACAGACCACACACACAACACTTTCATGGGGATTTTACGAGGCCAGGAAGCTTTTTATATGAGATGACCCACTAAAAGCGTTTGCATCTTTTGGGAATGAAAGTCAAAGAAACAGGGATGCCACGCAGGAGAACTATGCTGAAACGGGGTGCAGTAATACTGTGTGGCGCTGGAGGGAGCATGAGCACAGATGTATTCACTGCATACACATCCCATTGGTGCTTTTGTATTCACGATCCCCATTCTTACTTGATCTCTTATTACAAAAGCATGGCGGCAGCCCTTAGCGCCACTCCAACAGCTTGCCTAACAGGTTTTTCACATCTTGGAGGGGTAAAATGGAGAAGCCATTGTAGCATTACAAGCAAGCAATATATTGCTAATTTATTCTCTCTTGTTAAATTTTTACTCCGTTGCTCATTTTATTTGCTAGTATTCATTGAACCGAGAAGCAATTTGGTTGACTGACATGGACTCTTATTGAATTCAGAAATAAAATCATCATATTTAAGTGTGGAAACTTATTTGTCCATTTTTTTCTAGTCTGAAAAATATGCTGCAGAGCATCTGGTCACTCATGTCACCGTCTGCGCTTGTGCGAATGTAATTATGCTTGTGTGTGAGCGTGATTGAGGAGCGGGGCGTAAATCTGGAGCCTGCCATGCTTTCCTTGACTCCTTCATTCATTATAGCTGACTCCTAATGCGCTCTTTCTCACATGCTAGGAGCACCAATTTAGGCTCTCATGGTTTATGACAGCTCGGAGCAGGGTAACAAACACCAGACATGCAGTCTGCACCCATTGCTCACCCTTTCGTAGATGTTAATGTGCAGAGGAAGGTGAGGAGGTAGAAGAAAATCTGCTGGAAAGAAAAAAAAAGAGTGAAAGAGGGGCAGATGGAATGAAAAAGAGGAGAGAAGTGAGGAAAAACAGCTAAATAGTGTGTGACTCTGGGAAGCGATGCGGTTTGATGAGCTTCTACCACCTGCCCAATGTTATGGGCATATGCACTGCGGCATATCTGGTGTCCTCATGAAAACAAATGAAGGTGAATTCAATCAGACACTTCTGTTTGTCTAATTCATGCTCTCGAACTAAGAAATATGTTATATTTTGTGTAACATATACTACTTGCAACACCATTTTAAGGTACTTTTCAGCAAAAGAGAATTAGTTACATCAATTAGTGATACCGTTTAAGGGAAGTTGGGTACATATCAACCTATCTGGCACTCCTGAATACTTGTTGTATACTTTTTAATCAGGAGCTTCATATTTTAAAGCACCATGCACCTCTTTAGAGTCTGTGTGTCAAAATACATAGCTCCTGTCATGACAATGTCGGCAAATATTGTATAAAAAATGAAAATGGAGAAGAAACGTGTTGAAGGAAGTGCCATGTAACATGTAGTTAACTTTGCCAAAGGGTGTATTTTAATAAGGGCTGCAAAAGTTCAATGTAAGAAACCCTGCAGTGCAGCTACTGCCATTTATCCAGATCCATAGATCCAACCTGTAGAGGGGTGTCTGTCTTAATAGGATGATTCATGACTGATAACTTTCTTGTACTTTCTCTGCAGTCTCAGCCATCATCTCACATTCAAGGAGGTTTATTAACTGTCTTCATGGAGAAGTGTGGATTTAAATCACAACACTGCACATGGAACAACAATTCTAAAGCGGGATCTAATCAGGAGTCAGCACTTGATGAGTAAGGAGTGCAGATTTGTTGCACACTTGCCTCCTCCATAAAGATTATGTGACATAAAATCTTATTAAATGATTTTAAATTATTGTCTAATACATCAAAGTAGCCCCCGGATGGTAATCACAGCTAACTGAATATGGATCTACAGTGCAGGCAGGGAAACTTGCTTCATGCAACATTTTATGAATGATTAAATTATAAAATGTTGGCTCACTGTCTCATTAACATTGGTATCATTAACATTAAAAAGAAATTACCTTTAATTTTACAGTTAAAGTGTCATAATTCATTATAAGTGTGAAGTACTGAGTAGTGTCTTCCCTGGAGAAGACACCAGTCGCAGGGCTCTCAGTTTAGAGAATCAAAGAATTCTGATGAGGAGCTAGGCTAACAGCTAACAGCTAGACTAGCAGCTACACAGAGGAGGAAATGTTGTTCTGCTCTTGAATCAAGAAACTGTGCTCTTTATTAGAAATAGCAATATATCCCCTTGGTGATGTAAATATCTGTGTTCCCTTGAACTGTTATGAAATTTCTGGGGTTTCAAGGTGCTTTGAAATAGTGAACAGAGGCTCTTCTATGTCTCTGATTCCACATAGCTGTTAGCCGTTAGCCTAGCTCTCCATCAGACGTCCTAGTTCTTCAATTTGAGAAAGGTCTAACTGCTGTCTAATGCGGGTGACTGATGAAAAAAAAAAAATCTCAGAAGCTACATAAAACCCCAATGGGAGCATAAATACTGATTGGATGAAAGTCTAGGTTGTAACCAAGTATCTGCATTCTAAATTTTAAACTATGACCATTGTCATGTGAAAAATGCTTGATGTGTTAGCTGTATGCATCTCAGGCATGATTCATGTTAGCTACTTGTTTAATTGTTAGCAGTTATTCAGTTGTGATGCTAAAACCCTCCATTTAGAAGGAATAAAGTAAATTGCAGTTCAAGCAGCAGCTGTACGTACACGGATCAAATAGTTTTATTTGGGAACACCCATACTGGGAAAAGGTTTTCTTGCATGCATCACTGGTTTTCCTTCTACATCCAGCACTCCACTGATGATTAGTGTTTTATTATGAAAGCAGGTCTTGGTAAATGTGTGGAGTTAAAAATAGCAGAGTGGATCTCAGAGGATGTACACTATCCATATTCAGATATGAGATATGCAGATGACAGTTCTTTGACAGATTTGTTGAACTGCCTCAGAATATTCAGTGATTTTCCAGTGGTCTTTCTGGATATATGGGTTACATCCATCATTTCTTTTAGAGCTAAAAACTTCTACAAGAATAGAAGAGACAGTTTAACAAGCCCTTGCAAATAACGACAAGGGAGCTTGTTTATTCATTTTCCCAGTCTCTGGGAATTAGTGTGCTGAAACAAGTGTGTGTGTGTGTTTGTCTGAGAGGGGATGTGTATGGGGTGGGCTTGCCTGTGGCCTCTGCCAGTGCCTTGGACCTTCTGTAATTTTTGACAAGTGTGTATTGTGCGTGTTCGCGTGTTCACGCGTGCATGCGTGTGTACATTGTTCAGATCCTTCTCATCGCATTTGCTTCTGGAATGAGATGAATCCCCTACCCTCTTCTCCGGTATGAGTTGCCAGGCTGATATCTCACTCTTTCGCACGCAGGCTGGAGGGCAATGAGAGAGCTGACAATACAATGGCATTTTCTCTGTTGATGGGAAGCCAGAGTCTTAGGGGAAACACTCCCCTACCAGCCTCTGTGACAGCCTCAGAGTCTGGGCTACAGTTCGCGGGGTAAATAGAGTATCCGTGTGTGATTTGAATGTTTGAATACACTGTAGTGGAGCTACAGAGCAGACCAGAATGATGCTGAGCTGAAAGAGGGTTGAGAGGAGACGAAGTCGAGGTGTGCCAACACACTTGAAAGGTCACTCCATTTTTTTATAAAGACTTCCATGCTCAAAGGGTTGCCGTCAGCACCTTCTAATCCATCACCTTCACAGTTTATCTGCTTCTGCTTTGATCCAGTGGTCTTAAAAGTACACATATATCACATTTTTTATTATTGTTGTTAATTAACAATGATGAGGAAAATGGAGTTAAAAAATTTCAGTTCTGATATATGCCTGTTCCCACAACACCATCCATAGCTCTGGATATAAAGGATATTCCTTTAACTTCGTATGTTTTTATTATTTTTTCTTTCTCAGTATATTTATCAGCACGTTCACACCGTCACCTCCGTCTTGCTGTTGGTGGCCAGTCCCTTGTGCTTGGGGTGAATGTGTGGAGAGTGGCCATATCCCAGTGGTTGCGAGAAGAGCTCAGGCAGCGTCTCGATGCTGAACTGCCTCTTGTTCGAGTAGGCCTGACGCCGGCTGTTCTGCTGGTGCAGCGGCTGGTGCTGCTGCTGCTGGATGGGGTGATGCTGCTGTCCACCAATGACCATGTGCGAGGCCGACGGGTGCTGGATGTGACTCTTACTCGGGTCCCATGCCTTGAACGCTGAGCTGGAGGTGAGTGGATGAGTGTTGGTCTTAGAGATCTTCGGCTTGGGAATCTGTGAGGCGTTGATAGTGATAGCCAGAGGTGCATGGATGTCGGGTGGTGGGAGGAATGGTTTGTCCTTGGGGTGGAAGTTGACTGGCTGGAAAGTGGGAGGAGACTGGCGGTGGGTGTAATCTACCATCGGGTAGCTCTTGTAGTAGTCTCTTGCACCAGTGTCTGGATGATGGGAGAAATGGAGGACACCAAGACAGACAAATATGTTAAATTCAGATTTTTATGATCTGGAACCAACCAGGCATTTTAATAAATGTGTATCTTTTTGCAGGCATTGATTAGCTTACCAAGAAATACATTCTGTCCATTAAAATTACATATATACAATCTTTACCACACATAAAATAGAAAAAAACCCTTTGATGCTATAAAACTACTGAGATATAGCTCTACATCTTTGCATCATTTAGTATTCTATGAATATGCAAAGAGGCCCTTCCATCACTTGCTGCATTCATCTGTCCCAAGTTTACATCTACTTTTGCATGCAAGTCAATACTACTTCAACACAGATGAAGGCAGTACTTGTCAGTACTGCTTAAGAGTGGATTTTTTCAAGTGGGTGTGAGAAAACTATAGTTATTTATTAGTGCTATTAGTCGATTACATTTTTTAATAGCAATTAATTGAAAGATTTTCATAGTTAACTCGTGATTAATTGCACATTAATCACATTTTTTTAATGTTGTGTTTATCCATCCATCCATCATCTATACCCATTTTGTCCTATACAGGGTCACAGGGATCTGCTTTATTTTTTTTAAGCCTTTAGTTTGAAAACCGGAAGTCCACAAATGCTGCTGTACTTTTTGGGGTCTTAATTCATCAGCTCCTTAGTGTATTTTGTCGGGCTGCTGCTTGGCAGCAGTAATTTAATGATGGTCCCTAAACTCCACGGCATCAGTGCTGTTCCTTAGAGTTTTTGCATCACTCACTGAGCTTGGAGGGTTGATGAAACTTGTGAAATGTCTGGCATACTTACTATTATTTATATATTTTAAATAGGATTACCAATGACTGTTCTGTTGCAGAGGTCTTTACCTCCTAGGAAGCTTTTATTGCAAGTACAGTATCACAACAAGTTGTCATCAGCTCAAGTAACTGGTCTTCTTCACCTGCTTCTCCCATCCTCATGTTTCTTTACACACAGCAGGTTGAGTTGGAAGAAAGTCACGAAACTGGAAATTTCAAAATAAAGCACCACCAACTGACCCTGACTCGTATATCAACATTACATTAACCTGTGGAGACTGTGGGTTCACAATTCAGAAGGTTTTAGAAGAAATTTGTATCACGTATGAGGAAAGGAGTCAGGTCTATAAATTGAAAACCACATTTTATTTTACACCACTCAACCTTTATAAATGTATAATAATAGCAAGAAGAAGACAGAAAGATAACAGCCTTTAAACGAGCAGACTCGTGTGCAACTGTTATCTAATCTCGAAACCTTAGGGTGAGTTTATCTCTTACGAATTGGAGCAAAGCTTCTCCAAGGTGCTCAGCGCTTTCCATGTTCTGTTGGACTCCATCCATCTTTAGAAGAACGAGATGATTTTTAAAATTACACATCCAAACTGCTCAACCACTTCTTCCTTCTAACCTCCATCCAAAAGCGACCCAGATCACATGAACGCACACTTCCATGGCCAGAAAAACAATACCTATCACTGTTAACCTGTTTCTAATGATGATCTCTGGGATAGAGATCATTCAAACCATTTGTAATCATACAAAGCACTATTCAATATACAAATGCGACACACCAAATGAATGGGACAAACTCCAGTTTTAACCATTTCAAGATAGAGATAACAATTCCAACACAAGATGGCTACGTGAACGAACACATTGTGATAAGAAGAACATGTGATGTGCCTCAGAAAACCTGCACTGGCGACCAACTGGTACACACTACAAATAGTAGCCCATTGCCTTTTAAAAGCTAACACTCTAGACACTGTCATCATAGAAGGATGGCCACTCTGCAACAAGAAAAAAAAACAAAAAAACAAAATTAAACAACTTAGCGTGGAGTCCATGAAGAGCAAAAAACTTCAGTTTCTAGAGCCCAATTCTAACTTTGACTTTGCTCTTGGTGTTTCACCATCATAAATCATATTCTTGGATAAATTTCTTCTTGACATGGCGTTACTCTTTAGTACCTTCTCTTCCCTCAGTTCTTTAGAAGAGTACCATGGAAACACGCAGAAGTCCAGTTGATCATCAGACAGGGCGACAAATTGCTAATTAATTTCCCTCAGCCGAGTGAATTAATTGGGCATGGCTTTTACAGTGCTCTAGATGACTGATGCTTTTCATATTATCTCAGAGGAAGTATTTAATTATTTATTATTGGAATGTGAAAACACTTTCAACCAATAAAATGTAAAAACAAAAAACAGAAAAGGTTATTGGAGTGATCACCCACTCCACCTTTAGAGGAAAAAACAGGATTTTCATTGAAGGACTCTTCTAGACAGAAAACAACACTTTCCATCACATTTGTACATCTACAAGCAAACATCTGACAAGTTATTCACTGATGCAACGTGCATCCTGCTTAGGTTCTTGTATGTGTCCAAAAAGATGACATTTGTTTGTGAGAAATGTATTTTATATTTTATCCTCATTGGCCTTTGCAAA
This sequence comes from Hirundichthys speculiger, assembly GCA_018398805.1. Taxonomy (NCBI): domain Eukaryota; kingdom Metazoa; phylum Chordata; class Actinopteri; order Beloniformes; family Exocoetidae; genus Hirundichthys; species Hirundichthys speculiger. The sequence continues at coordinate 24,915 of JAGFBZ010002167.1, read as the reverse complement.
CTGATCAGACAGGAATACAACTGTCCAAATTTGACATTGTCAAACAAAATGAGTAACTAAAACCAGAGTTCAGAGTTGCTGGGTCTGATTAACTTGAGCCTCCAAAGTGGAACTCAGTGGTTGTTTCCTCCTCCTCATCATCATTATTACCTTCAACCATAACCAGCTCCACTACCCCACTCCTAATCCCTCACAGACACAGACAACCTTGTTTGTTTACTGGTCTTTTTTATCCTCAAGTGATATAAGAGCCAGGGGTGGGGGATATTAAAAACACCCTATGTGATGTGTATCTTCTTCCTCTAAGACTTACTGTTTCTCTACATGTCTTCCATACAACATGGCAGCATGCTATCATTATACCTCATCAGCAAGTGCACCCATGTGTCTGGCTTTATTAGTGTTACACACACCCCCAACAGTTTCATGATAAAAAGATTATACTTGCTCAGAAGATGTATAATGAGTTTATTCTATAGTAGTTGCTGTCAATGACACACAATGTAACTCAATTTGTGAGTAGAGACCCTTGATTTATTGAGGATTTGTTGGAAACACACAATTAATCCGAGGCTGCTTTTCTGCTCTGTGGCTAAAGGTGTCAAGTTTAATTATACAGCCAGGGTGAGTGAGAAGATTTTCTTATGTTTGCTTATCCAGAAGGAGTCTTACGTCCACACGTGTCAGGACACTGTCAAGCACTCTCACAGGCCTGCAATTACTCATTGAACGATTCATATGGTTGTCCATGGACAACTCCAGGGCACTTCAACAGCAGCTGTTGGGGAAGGACACCAAGTTACAGGACATAATTCAATCCCTCAGAGAAGTTCTCCATGCTGACTCAAGGATTCATAGTCTCCTGCCTTCTCAGTGTCCTTCTCTTGGGGTGCCTCAGGGGTCAGTTTTTGGACATGTTATTTTTTCATATACATATTATATATATATGTTTCTTCTAGGGCACAACATAAGCCACAAGGATACGTGTGGGCAAAATGGGCATGGGCTAAGAAAGGGGACAAATGTGTAGGTGCCATATAGCTTTAGTAACATAGCCCCCATGTTGGAAAAATTAACCAGTTGGACCTCACTTTAAAACCACATAGAGTCCACTCAGAATCCATATGGCCAAACACAGGAAGGGCCACCATGGAACCTATGAGCAAACATGCATGGAACCATATTTGCATACTATTTTGGACACATATGTATGTTAGTCTAAATTCCTAACCTGAAACTATTGTTTTTGGCCATCTGGGGCCACATGTACTAAGACTTGCGTGGATTTCATTCTAAATCTTTGAGTGGAAATCTCTGTATGCACAAAATGATTCAGATGTACTAGAACCTTGCGTACAGGTGAATCCACGCATGTTCTCTTAGTACATTACAATCAACTTGACATTGAGCGCACATGCATGGACACAACACTCCACCCTGTCTCATCCCTCAAACACACCAATTTGAATATGACAATGAGTAAAAACAGACATGGGAAACCCACTCATCCAAATAAAATGGCAAAAGCAAGCTGAGAAAGAGAAATCTCACTGTGTGTGAACTCGAGAGACTCCTTTCTGAAGTTGAGGCCAGGAAAAATATTTAATTTGGCACTTTGTCTTCTGGCATAAATAGTAAAAGTAAAAAAATGGAGTGGGAGTGTGTGGTGGGCTCAGAAAACTGCACCTTTACCTAATTACCTGACCAAATAAAATAAAGAAGTCAGAAAGGTGGAGGTGAAGCCAGGTGGCCAGAACAGGTGGTGGATCTGGCGTCCATGATCTCACACCATTTGTTGGCACAATGTGGCACACCTAGTCAGGGCAATACAGGACCGTTCCCCGGCCCTGCCAAAACAGCACCATGGACTTTTCAACTGCTTGATCGCTCACTCTACAACTTCCTGTGTATGGCAGTGGGCATCATTGTGTTTGCAGTCTGTGGGTTGGTGAGGGGGGTTAACAGCTACTTCTTCAGTGGATAACCGCTGTCACCTGATGGGCAACTGAATAGTTATGCGTCTAGTGAACTTTCAAAGGAGAATTTCACAATGATTTTAACCCTTTAAACGCCAAAGTCACAAAATTGCGACAAGCAACATTGCTGAATAAAACAGGCTGAATCTATAAATGTGTTACCGAATCCTGTTACTGCTTTTCACCTGGAGATGGTTGACATGTGTGCCTGTAATCTGAGAACCATTTGTCGATGTGCTGCTATTCAAAGTTTTAGTCTAAAAAGAGTTTCGTAAAACATCCTCTGGTGCAGCAATGCGGCGGCGAAGCAGTGGTGGTAGTGTAGCGAGAGCAGAGTGAAAGTGTATTTTTTCATTCACTCACGATGCAGAGAGGCCGGTTTACCATCGACTAAGTACTTTGTCAGGTTCTGGCTAACTCCGATTCTGAGGAGGAAGAGATGCAGTTGTCCAGTGAAGCAGAAACTGACATTAGTGGTGACGGCGAGTCCGCGCGCCATCGTCCACAATCAGCACACAGTATAGTGGATGCTTCACCTCAGCTAGGCCGGGTTGGAAGCATTCTACGAACGCCAAGCAGGGGACGTGGTTGAAGTGTCAGGGGGGTTCAAAGCACCACAAGTATGGAAAAATATAGTGGGGATGACAACCACGGTTTGTCCTGGCAGACGTGGGAAAAATTGCAGGAAAAAACACACAGGTAATGGCACCCTGGAAATTGCGGCGTTGATAATGTTTATAATGATGGCTGAGAGTTCTTGAGAGAAGAGGAAGAGTATCAAAAGTGGATCTGAAATTTTCATGAGCTTGTTGGCTATGGCGGAGATGATCTCTTAAATTCTGAGCCCATTGAGTTCATCTCTCTTTTCCCGAACGATGAATTCTGGAGCTTCATCACCAATGAAACACACAGATATGCCCACCAGTTCTTTGAAAGGGAAATTTTGGAACCAAACTCCAGATTTCATGACTATATGATGTGATTGTCCCTGAAATGAAAGCTTTCATGTAATTTCACTTGTGCAAGGGGCTTGAGGAAAAATCTGAAATTGAGGAATACTGTCACAATAACAAATTAAATGACAAATCTACTTCCATCCCAAATTTTGTTTCAGACTGAAGATATTTCTCATTTACAGTATGCCTTTATCTTAAACTGCTTTCAAGTTATAGCTTTTTGAAATCTTGATCAAAAATCAAAATTGTATATTTTCTTGAAAAAATACCTAAAGGGTATCAATCTCCAGAAGCTACCATGCTGTTTGCAGGATTTATGAGTCATGGGTTGATCCAGGGCACCCTGCCACAACATTACTCAGGCACATTTATGCATCACATATTTACACATTTATGGAATGGAAATTCTTACTATTAACATATAGGAAGCAAATTGGCAAATTTGTGTTCAGGTGACATCTTTACAGTAATGTGTGTGCAGTTGATCACTCAGGAAACCCGGTGTTGTCAGCACTTGTAAAGGAACAGGTAATGTTCAGCTTCTCTTCTTTTTTATGATCTGAATAATTGGACATAGTCACTGTCAAACTGCTTAAATTGTATGACATAGGAGCGCCACTTTGCAGCTAAGGCGAAAGATCTTGCCACAGTCCTTTCATGATCTCTAATCTGCAACGGCCTTTAATCATGCTGTGTATACCAGGCATTAGTCTCTTTGCCTGTGATGTGTACAGTAGCTCTGTGAGCTTGTTTCTTGATATGTTATAATACTGTAAAGCGATATGCAGAAGTCACGAGTAACGACTGGGATGCGTATCCAAAGACAATTTGAATGGTTGTTGCTGATTATATAAATGAGAGATTGTAGGAACTAGATGACACTTCTGAACAAGAAGCAAACATTCATTCTGTCATGGTTTGGGTTGGGCATGGTATGACTGTTTTTTTTTTCTTGACCTCCCTGTCTTCAGTCAACACTGTTTCCTGTTTTACTTTGAAGGTCTGTCTTGTCTAATCTTGTTTAATATTATATAATAATAATAAGGGAGGTGAAATGAATGTACATTTTCAAAATAGTAACATGATGCACAACAAATTCAACAAAATTCCATTCGATTTTATTTGTATAGCAACCGTTCTGACAAAGCTGTAGTTTTGTGAACACAGAGAAGCTTTGCAGCTTAACTGTTAACTTTTCTACCACGGGAAGAACATATTTCCCTAGGAATCAAAGACCTATTCACAGCTGCTTCTCTAAGACCATTGCTTGTGTCTTTCCCTCTTAGCATTCTGTTAATCACCTGAATGCTGCAGACCAGCAAATTGTTAAAACAGCTGCTTTACAGAGGTCAGCACACCTGCTGATAACCAGCTGGTGAAGGACTGATGATTAGAAGAACGTGGCTGCAGTTTACTCTCTCAGTTCTATGGAAGCAGTAAGAGGATAATTAATATTGCCTGCTTGATTTTTATTTCTTTTTTGGCTTCATTTTTATGAAATGAATGTATGGTGAAAAAAGTTGGATGTTCTTGTTTGTCAGACTGTGGTGGAAAACTTGATTGTCTCTGTTTTAGCCTCTAAAAGACTAAGGATTCTGAGTAAGATCAATGAAGATTTCAATGAATTTATTCTCTATTTGCGTGCTAAAGGGGTCAAATCTGCACCTTATCAGGTGATTGCAAGAAAGGACAACATGACATCAAAACACAATGATTTTTAACAATGTCTGAAAAACAAATGAACTTTGAGACAGAATCCTGACGGAGACGTGTCTTAACTCCAGACGAGTATGGAGACTACAGTATCAAAGATGACGATGTCCCACATACCAAAGATAGTATCAGAAACAGATGACACTCACATATTCAGGACATAAAAGGTCTTGTTGACCTCATGGACCTTGAGGGCCAATTTTACCATAACACAGACCCACTGATTGTGAGATGATTTTGATTATGATGTTACTCAAAAACAGGGTTAAAAGAGGGAGAACTAACCCTAACCCCTAACCCTAGCTCTCCAGAGAGACAGCAACTGGAAAACATTCAGACGTGACCAGGAAGCTCCTCCTCTTTTGCAACAATAACAGACTTGGACTTGTTCTTTTAATTCATTCTTCAGAAAATGCAGAGATTAGCTAAATCCTTCAGATGGTGATATATTGGTGGACTGACTCACCCACATGTTGCCTTGAGCCCAAAAAATGAGCCAAAAAATTTGTGAAACATGCAGCATGCAGACTGTAGTTGGTCCAAATGTCCAAAGACACATGTGAAGGAGCATAGCCTTCTCCAGGATGTTGTCATCTGACAAGCTGATGACTATAATTAATGGTCAAGCCAGTAGCTTCAGGGCACCAGTGGCTTGCCAGGCAGTGCCAGGAAAAGAACTGAGAGGCAAGAAGAAAGCCTCCATTGTCATTGCCAACGTCGTGTCTTGAAACTCAAGGACTTTGACATCTTAACAAGTGTTGATATGTGGCTTTATTCCCTTTTAAAAATCAAACTTCCTCAAGTGCTGCATAGCACACATTCGATGTCTCAGAATTTCCTTGTAGCTTCAACATCTTCTACGCCGTCACAAAATGATTTCCCTTTGTGTTCACTGCTTCTAAATGTAGAGCTACGTTAGATAGATGAACTCTAATTCAAAATCTGATCTGGCATCGGCAAACACTTGAGAGTTTAATTATTAAAATGGCAGCCTCTTTAAGATGTACCAAACCAAACAATGTCCTCAAACAGAACTGAAAGGCAGAGTCCGTTGAGTTTTATAATCCAGCTGAATTTTTCTCAGGTCACGAGTTCATCAAGGAAACTGATATTGAACTGAACATGAGAAATGCACCAGCCGTCAAACTTGACAGTAAAATAAATGCAGCTTGAACGCTAATGCTCTAACTCTGGGTGCCTCTGTGATTTCATGCTACTGAATGTTTCCAAAGGGTGAATAAGGACACGTCTGTCACACCCATGTCCAGGATTTACCAGTCATGTATGCCAGTTTCCCCACATCTTATAAGGTCCTGACAGCAATTTCATTTTCTGATTTTATTTATGTAATAGTTCAAATTGTATAAAATTTGGTTTGTGATTATGGAAGCCAGCTGTTCTTAATTCAAACCCTGTGACTACTCGATTCTAAGTCTGCTTTTCCCTCAACCCTGATTAGGTTTAACCAACAAAGATTAGTTCTAACTCTAGTATGTCAATGAAAAGAGTTTTAGGCAGCTGAATCTAGATAACACCTGCTGTTTCACCTGGAGGAAAGCCAGCTCTATCATCCACACTGCTCCTGTGCCCTGGCCGTGACTTTGCCTGCACAGGAAGGATCTCTGAATCCAGTGGCTTGTTTATGACCCAGCTAAGGAGCTGATAAGGCAAGTGTGAAAAGACGCCTGGAAAGTTTATACTGTTCTCCCCTGGAGCATGTAATGGATTTCCAGGCTGCTTTCAGGGGAACAGCACAGCTGGAGAAAATTATATTAAGAGCCGTTTGGCAATTTAGGCAATAGGTCTGTTCACGTTCCTGCTGAGAGTTAAATGAAAAGATCGATACCACTCAAATTCCAGTGATGTATAAAGGGAAGAAACGAGGGGGGGGGGGGGGGGCAGCTCGCCTGGCTGTGCTCAAAATAAACTAAATCTGCCAACCAGCAGCTTCCAGGCTCAGCTTTATGGGCTGAAAGATGTGACGATCTCATCCGTTTCTAAAACCGTGTCTCTCAACTCTTCCTTCCCAAGTTGTGCATAAATCAACTAAAATTAGCATGATCTAAAAAAATAAAATAAAATCCATTTGTTCTGAATGTTCTGACACAATCTGAATGTGCAGGGACACGTTTCTTCCCTCTGTTCCTACCTGGATGTTTTGATGCACATTTGCTAACATACCCAAAATACAAAAAATCAAAAACAAAAACAAAAAAAACATTAAGGCAACAGCTGGAGAAGAGAGGTATCTAAGAAACAATGAGGAAGCTACCGTGCCACAAAGGATACATACAAGTATGGCAATAGCTGTTAGCATGGGTGACGAGCATGTGGACCCATGCTGGAGGTGGATCAGCATCCACACTGAAACTCCACTGTTTCAGTGGGAGTCAACCGGGGCACAAGTGTGTCCTCAAACATACTGAACTCAGCACCTCAGTTCTGAGAGAAACAGAGAATATTGAACCCGGTCTGTGAGGGACTTGTTACTTTGAAGTGGTTTTCAGTGACATGCGGCTGACGCTCATTCCCTCTGCTACTGCTGCGATCAGCCTTTGTTTTCTCAGTCACTGAGCAGAATAACGAGATGAGATTGTTTTTTCCGATCTCTTCTCCTCAGACAAGTTTTTGGCCTCAGTTTTCTGCTACTTACTGTCTTGAATTCTAATCTATTCTATTCTAGAGATGAGTAACAGTTATAAGTCACGTCCCTCTCTCCAGGATTACCACGTCTGTCAGTTTGCGGGAGCAAAATGAAAGTAAAATGGCAGTAAAATAGGAAATGTATGGCTTCAGGTGATCTGTTGAGAGGATGTCAATAGGAAACTGTGGGACTTGGCCAACCATTGCATACGGTATGTTTGTGGCAACCACTTCATCACAGGTAAGTCCTAGTAGTCAAATATGATGCCTCGTCGAAAGGACAGTGTCTGAAATACACTCACTGGCCTCTTTAATAAGTACACCTGTTCAATTGTCTGTTCACCAAGATAACTAATCAGCCAATCACATGGCAGCAACTCAATGCATTTAGGTATGTAGATGTGGTCAAAACAACTTGATGCAGTTCAGACTGAGGATCAGAATGGGAAGAAAGGGCATTTAAGTGACTTTGGACATGGCATAGTTGTTAGTGCCAAATAAGCTGGTCTGAGTATTTCAGAAACTGCTGATCTACTGGGATCTACACACACAAGCATATCTCTGGTTTACAAAGAATAAATATAAAATATCCAGTGAGTGGCATTTGTGTGGACGAAAATGCCAGAGGTCAGAGGAGAATGGCCAGACTGGTTGGAGCTGATAGAAAGACAACTGTAACTCTAATAACAACTCGTTACAACTGAGGTCTGCTGAAGACCATCTCTGATCACACAACACATCAAACCTTGAGGCGGATGGGCTACAGCAGCAGAAGACCACACCAGGTGCCGCTCCTGTCAGCTAAGAACAAGAAACTGAGGATACAATTTACACAGACTCACCAAAGTTGGACAATAGAAGATTGGAAAAACATTGCCTGGGCTGATGAGTCTGGATTTCTGCTGCAACATTCAGTTGGTAGGGTCAGAATTTGGGCTCAACAACATGAAAGTATCAGGTTTGAGGCAGAAATGAAGGAACCAGGCGGAGGAGAGCAAAAAATAAAGTATTTATTTGACAAAACAAAAACCAAAAGTCCAAGAAAACTAAGAAAATCCACAAAACTAATCCAAACAGGCAGGAAAAAACACAAAGTCCAAAACAAATCCAAAACTCATCCAAAGTCATCAAAAACAAGCATAAACGAACCAAGAACAGAAAAACACTCACGGGGAACGAGAAAAGGCTTAAGGAGCATGGAACATAGATCTAATGACATAAGATGCAAAAACAGAAGACAACGGACCAGCACAGACAGGGGAGATGACAAGACTTAAATACACAGGGAAACCCAACGAGAGGCAGGTGCAGACAATCAGGATAACAAGAGGGAAGGGAGCAAAACTGAAAACAAGGGAGACAAGACAGACCTTCAAAGTAAAACAGGAAACAGGTAACACAAAAGACAGGGATTGACATCAACTTAACACATAACAAAGAAAAACCAAAAAATGACAGAAAGCATGGATCCATCCTGCCTTGTATCAACGGTTCAGGCTGGTGGTGGTGGTGTAGTGATGTGAGGGATATTTTCCTGGCACACTTTGGGCCCATTAGTACCAACTGAGCATTGTGTCAACGCCACAGCCTACCTGAGTATTGTTACTGACCATGTCCATCCCTTTATGACCACAGTCTACCCATCTTCTGATGGATACTTCCAGCAGGATAACGCGCCATGTCACAAAGTTAAAATCATCTCAAAGTGGTTTCTTGAGCATGACAATGAATTCACTGTATTCCAGTGGCCTCCACAGTCCAAAAGAGCACTTTTGGGAAAGTGGTGGAACAGAAGACTCACGTCATGGATGTGCAGCCAAGAAAATCTGCAGCAACAATGAACCTATGCCACGAAGAATTAAGGCACTTCTGAAGGTACAAAGGGGGCTGACACAGTTCTAGCAAGGTAGACCTCATAGAGTGGCCGGTGAGTGCACATTACCTGGAGATTCAATAACACCATTATAGATGTTGGGATATGATATTTCTGGTCACTTGGTGGCACTGTTCATCCAGTTTGATGGAGGTAGACTGAATAGACATTCCTCCAGCACCATATTGGAAGGATTTTCTATATAGCGCTGGCGATCGTGGCTCAGCAACAACATTATATAATTGTTTGCTTGACAGGCCATGTTGTTTGGGCTCAACACTGTAGCCTTTTTAAACAAACACCTCAAAAGTTACAGTGACCAACATCCAAAGTCAATGGCTTTTCACCTAAAAGGGGCAGTGACATTGTGTTGTTGTGTTGGAAAACAACTTTTGCTAAACAAAGGAGAGGGCGGGGGAGGTGGAGGCATTAGATCGTTTACTGTGATTCATCAGTTTGTCCTTTCGAACTTGAATGTCTGCAGCTCTGTGGTTTCTGTGTCTCACAGCTCTTCAGCTACAATGGCCACTCATGTTTCTCTTTGCATATTGTGGCAATGAAGAGTACATGTACATGTGTCAAGCTGTCACTTTGTATCTTTGTCACCGTGTCCTTATCTGTCTGCAGTGGTCGGATGAGGATCGTACATGTGTGTCTGTGTCCACATTTCCATACTCATGTTCACAGTGCTGCCCTTTAAGAGTGCAGGGGAAGACGAAAGTCCATATTATACATTGTGAGTTTGAGTGTGTGTGGAGAGCGTATTTATGTGTTATATTTTACAGTACATGCTTGAGATCTAAAGTAGCAGTTTCACCCATCTACTGTGCACATTACTGGCTCTCACCACCCTCCAAACCCTGATTCAATGTGTGCGTTACATCTTTATTTGCATATTGTGCAGCAGTTGATGGCATTGCCGTTTATATCATCATCCACATCCATGCTGGTTTTCTGCCCTCATCTTCTCTGATTTCCCTTACAGCTGACTTACAGTCACTATTTACAGAGAGCACCGCTGTCAATAGCTATCAAATTAATAATGATTGAGCAAACCCATAACAAACATGCACAGTGTTTAAAAGGGTTGTAGGGCAACAGTGATCCTAATGTTTGCTCTGCTCAGTCCAGGGCTACTACAAAAAACAAATAGCTAATGGCCTCCAGGTGAGCCACAAGGCCAACTCAGAGCCAGTCGTGGTTGTCTGTTAGCTCCATTAACAGCACAACAAGCAATATTATCTACAAGAAGAGTGAATGAACCCTCTTAACTCTGCTCACGTTAAGTTCAGTGGTTATGCTGAACATTAAGTAGCTAAAGCGATGACAGATTACTGTTTAACAGCTTAGTTATGCCTGAATTTGTGGCTTTATACACTTATATCCCATGAGGTACATAAACATTCACTTCGACTTCTACGGTTCCAATGGTATAAATTTGTACTCAGTCGCTGGAAATTCTGAGTTCCACCTAGTTTTAGGAGGTTTCAACTAGATTAACCCCTGAGGACAGAATTCACACTAAAAAACCTCATCTGACTTCAGAATCTGATATAGCTTCCACTGAGTAAACACATATCACAGTTCTGTCTTATTTTATTCACATCAAGTCAGACATACACATGGTACTGTCTACTTTTTATGAGCGGATGCGTTATTACGCTGTTTTTGCAACATACAGTGTTGTTATGAAATAGCATTGCTAACAATGGCTGCCACTGGCAATAGCTAGTCCAACCATTGGAAAGGTTCATTTCCCAACTTGGTAAATAAAATGTCAACTTGAGTGTGACATTGCTCCAAGTTCCAGCTCTGTCTTGGTACGTATCATAAGCTTGATCCTTCCCACCAGCCTGTTTGAGCTAAGAGGTGGAACGTCGACAAGAACTGAGAAAAGAAGCTGTTTGCCTCTGGTTTATGAATGTAGAATTGTCATTAATGGATGACTGAGAACCTACAAAGACAACTGCTGAAGGTCTATCCAGTGTCCTCTGAGACAATGTTTGAAAGCGTAGATGAAATCTGTGAAATTTCAAAGATTACAACAGAATTCATCCTACCAGGTCTTAAACTAGCAGATGCTGCTGTTGCATCAGTTTTATCAAAACTGTAGAGCATTTCTTCATTGAACAAAAAGGACAAACTTATATTGGAGGCTTTTCTTGGTAGAAAATACTTTTTGTTATTCTCCTTGACCTTTACCTAGTAATACTGTGTTTTAAACACACATTCACATCCACAGCTGCATCTGTGAGGAAGGAGTCAAACATCCATACATCTGGTTAGAAAAGTGTATGTATCTCTGCATACGGCGTGCTTTTGTGTTGGCGAGTGTTTTTAAGTAGTCCAACTCACCAAGAGCCTTAAGCGAGGTGTACTTGTTGAAACCAATTCCCAGGTTGTTGTGAGGGTGAGACAGGGCCATGGCTGGTCCCAGGGGAGATAAAGCTGCGTTGTTCAAATGGTTGTGATCTAAAGGCAGGAACGAAACACAGACAGACAGAGAAAAAGAGAGAGGGAAATATCAAAAACAGTTGAAGATCAATCAAAGGAAATAATGAGGAAATTTCCAATAGGATGTGATGACATTGCAAAATACAAAGAGAGCACCAATAAATCCTCTGTTAATCTGGTTAACTGTGGACTTATAGGGGTGCTATGTACCATCATGAACACCCATCTATCCATCCTTTACACCCGCTTCTTACTATTCGGGGTCATGAGGTCTGCTTTAACCTATCCCAGCTGTCTTTGGGTGAAAGGCCGGGTGGACCCTGAACAGGTCGCCAGTCCCATTGCAGACTTTCATGAAGAATTTTTGAAGATGCATTTAATTAAAATCACAGCACTTTATATAATCACATTACATTCAGAAATTTAATTCTGTTGTTGAGAATGTAGAATGATTAAGTGTAGGTTTAATAAGCAATTGTGCTTTTCTATCAATGAAATGATCACTATGATCACTTTCAACCAAATAATTGTAAGCATATTTAAAAAAAAAACACAAAAAAAAACAAACAATAAAAAAAAGTGCGTTGAACTCATAGATCCACTGCATTGATGGAAAAAATGCTGTGCTGAGTGGTGGCCATGGTCAAGCCTTGTAACCCCACTAGAGGTTGGGCAAGATAACTCATTAGTGCATTTAAATAAAGAGGAAGTTACGCGCTGGCTGACGAGGTATTCTACTTGCATGTCATACATGTTAATTACCTCTTGACTAGACTATTTAGACTAGACAGAGGACAACTTGGTGAGTAGCTGGCTGTTGTCTGTTAGCACTTGATCGTTGTGTGTGAAGAATTCAAAGATGGCCAACAGGCCATCTCCAGTTGCTGATGGATAACTTAGTATGCTAAATGTGAAGCCATTGGGGGGAATCTCCATTCAAGCTAAGGCCAAGGGAGAACTAGGAAGGGGCTGATGACACCATGAGAGAAAGAATCTTGCCAAGCAAGTAAAAGACACTGAACTTTCAATAAAACTCAACATGCTATTCCACAATTTCAGTTGCTAATTACTTTTTCATAAGGACTTTTTTCTCAACCCCTGCTCTCTGTAGCGCAGACAATTTATCTGCGCTATCTGTGCCTAAATGTGCTGGTCTAGTCGTTAATCCATGTCCATTGTGTTTTCCATTGTTGTTCATATTCTAAAGAAATCACAGCACAAACAGCTTGCTCTGCTCTTTCTACTGTCGGCCTATTTTCATTTTAACAACTTGTGTTTTGCACATAGTTACGCCGCATTTCATGTGTGTGTTTTGTTGACAAAAGTGATTTGGAGACCATCTGGGTGACCAAGTCGCTGTCAGACTGTGCAGTACGTGACCCCAGTCAAGTCGAGCTTTATTTGCATAGCACATTTGATGCGACAAGTGCAAACTCAAATCAGGTTGTTAAAATGGAATAAAAACACAAGTAATGAGAGCAGATGGACTGCTTCACAACTAGCAGCACCCTCTGCTGCCAAAAAAATAAATAAATAAAAACATTCTGGAGTGAAAAAGTAGGAGTGATTTTAAAAAGAGGCAAGACAAGACTCAACACTGGTGTTGCCTTCAACTGATGGAGATAACTCTTAGAGAATAAAGAAATTCAATATGATGCAGAAGTGGCCACGTTTCCTTCTGATTGGTGACTAGACTGAACTAAAGTTGCCAACCTATTCTATTGTTACACTAAAGTCATGCTGCTGCTGGTTGTTGCACAATGGCATCACTGTTATGTATTTGTGCAGACACTATCATGAACATGAACACGCCTAGTGGAGTCACATGGTGGTGTGCACATCACATCACCTTCACATGAAAGAGGAATGCTGCCCCTATTTGGTGTGGAGTGGTATGCAGTTATTCCTTTTCAATGTGGATGCTATAAATAGCTGCGCTCATCCACAAAGTTGGCTGCTCCAGTGTTGCTGTAAGACCCTGATAATGTGATCTGAGACGAGAACAAGCATTGAGAGACTGTTCTGTTTCAGGCAAAAGATGACAGCTGCCTCATCCACCGCCTGAGGCTTTCAGTGTCAGTTTATACATCTATACTTCTTCCTGATCATCTCCACGCAAGTATGTATGACCTGATACACAGGGTATTGGTTCATTCTTTGCAGGTAAAACATCATCAACAATGCAGGTAGTCCTTGTGTGAGCAGATGCAGGATTTTTTTTTTTTTTTTTGTGTCATGGGTTCATTCATGCTTCACAATCACTGGCTCATTCCCAGCTATGTGATTACCACCTGAATGGTAAGGTCACATCAATGCAAGAGCACAGCCAACCATTATCATGTACTCAGCTTGATGTGCATCTGAAAGTCGATATTGGGATCCTAACAGTTTTCAACTGGATGCAAGTTTGCTTGCTTTGGAGTGAACTGTTTCACCGTCATGTCCAGGGCCGGAGTGGGCCCTTTTCTCAGTCCGGGAATTTAATTCAAATTCAGGCCACTCTGATAGGGAGGACAAATTTGAGTACATAGAAAAAGATAAAACAAAAAACAATTCTCTCACAATGCCTTTTATTTTATTTAGATTATGGCATACAATTATTCACGCCCCTTTAACAATGTTTAATTGAAATTCAAATAAAATAAAGATAATGATAAAGAAGTCCTTTCACAAATCAAAGTTCCTTTACATAACTTCTGTTGTTCTTCTGTATGCCATATTTTACATCATAAACGTCTATCTTGACTAACTCTCTTCCTCTACCTGGCCCTTCAGTAGTCCTGGCCTCGTCTGGATCATCAGTAGTGGAAATGGTCAATAAAAAAAGATATTTAATATTGAGTTGATAACAGTGTGCGCACCTCCCTCTTAGCATCTGACTTCACAGGCCTATAATAACAATTAAAAAGTAATGTAGGTTACATAGACAGTTATTGATTAAACAGTGGTTACCTATTTCATTTGGTCTTATTTTGATGCATTTTCAACGATTAGTTCATTTAAATCCTGCTACCTGTTTCCTCTGTGATCCTGGCCTCTCCATGACTGCATTCGCCTTCAGGCACCTGATCTTCTGAGGCTACACAAACATTTCATTTAGGGGGTTCTTTATGTTGCTGAAAAACACACTTTATGTATTTATCTAGCCTATCCTTACATTCACTTATTAATTTGTTAGCATATTTAATTATGATTTTGTTGAATTATCTGCACTATTTAATCTACACATATCATGGTTTTCTTCTGTAGACTATGCCATATTTTACATCATAAACGTCTATCTTGACTAACTGTCTTCCTCTACCTGGCCCTTCAGCAGTCCTGCCCTCATCTGGATCATCAGTGGTTCTGGCATCCTGCGCTGATGCTACAAAACATTCCAGAACCATGAAAAAGACAGTTAACATTGAGTTGTTCATGTTTGCGAGCCCGTGGAAATTCACGATATAACGGCGAGACGAAACAGGCTACAGTTGCAGAGAAGCTAAGGCATGTAGAACGTGCACACTCTCGAGTAGCCTATTATTAGGCCTATTATTATTAAGAATATTTTCTTTAATAACACCTGCCCCCACGCCCACGAACCAAGCGCAATATTGGTATACAGCACTTCTAAATAATGCAGCCTAATAGCACGTGTGACATGCATTTAATACCCTAACAAATAGCCTGTTACACAACCTGTTTAATATGTCTAATTGCGTTAACCTGTGCGTGTTGGTGGTAATACAGGCAGGCTACAAATAAAGCGTGATGAAGCGTTTGGCAACTCTGTTCATCAAAATGGTTAACTGGCATTTAAAGCAACAAGTTTTCGGTTCTTCTATGGAAATATGAATGCACTTTAAGCAGAGATAATCCTATACCTACATTGTGACATTTTTAAGTTGACAGTTGTGACAGTTGCAAACGCTCGCCACGTTATATGATAAAATTCACAACCAGGCCAATTATCCATCTCTCTTTCAGTAACCTACCAGCTTGTCTTGAGAAGATGTCAGTTAATTTGGCACATTTGGCCGTCGCCTCCTTTCTTTTTTTTTATTTTAGCCCTCTCCGTTCCGCCCAGCCTCTTTCTGTTTCGCACCAGTGTGATTTACAGTAAAGACGAGCCTTGGGCCAAACCACCTGAAACACGTGGGAGGGGTCGGGGGGGAATTATGCTGCTTACATGGTAGTAGAACCACAGATTTTCTAGGAAGGGGCTGTGGACCTATTTAATCCACTATGATGCAACGGGCGGTTGCAACTTAATTGATATCAATGCAAGAATAAGACAAAAGAAGTGACAAAAAAAAAATAGTTAAAATTAGTTGTCCCCGTGGTCCACATTGATGGTTTGGGCCGGGAAAGCTCCCGATCACTTTAATGTGCAGCCCGGTTTTGGTCATGTCAATAAATATGAATCCTGTAGATGTGGTTTGCCGCCATTAGTGGAAGAAGGTGGTTCTGAGTAAACCTAGTTCTTCCAAATGGGACTTAAAGCTACACCAATCAGCGTGCTGGCCAAGAGGTAGTAACAGTAGTGTGACAAAGGTAAAATTACAGCCAAGTGAGAGAATGATTGGGAAGCTGTCGTGATATGAGGTCCTTGTCTTCTGCACGGACAGTATAATCAGTCAGCACATCGTGAAGATGGTGAGAGATGGCCGATTGTTATAAATGCCTAGCAGAAAGTAGAATCAGGTTTGTGACCACAATGGTAAAAGAGACCTGGAGGAGCCTCCACCTGCTGAGGCTGACTCTGCATCTCCCTCCTGAAACTGCAGAAACATTAGAAATGCCACCATTCAAGGCAAAATGTTGCTGTTGTTTGTTGCAAAATGTTGCAAAATGCAGCGGGTTGTTCCCGCTGGAACAACCACCCAGACACTTTCATAAATGTTAGCATTTTTTACAGCGCTGTGAGCATAGTGCGAATTACAGGGGGGTTTTGGGGGGCTTTGACCCCCCCAATTAAAACTTCGACCCCCCTAAAGAAGGGACAAATTGTCATTTTTGTCATCTCTAGAAAATGTTGACCCCCCCAATTGTCATTGTATAATTCACACTCTGGCTGTGAGTATAACACAGTTAGAGACCAGAGATGTGGGCCCCGATCGTAACCTTCGCCTTACCCTTTACCACCAGCTTCTACCCTCAAATTGCGTGTATAGGAACCTTCGCTAACCTCTAATGCCATATTTTGGCCACTATAGCCGCTACACATTTTGCCGACTCTTTTACTCACTTTGTAGGTTTGGCAATGGGCGTGTCTTTTACCCTTTCCTCAGACATGGTACCGTACATCGCAGGTTTACGAAAAAGCATTTCGGGTGGTCCAACTACCCGCAGAGTTGTTTGTGTAATATATATATATATATATATATATATATATATATATATATATATATATATATATATATTAGTGTAGGAGGTTTCAGATGTAGGAGATTGGACCAGCCTGGTGTCCAGTCTTCATTAATAATTCCACACAGCACCAGTAGGAGCAGAGTGTGAAGGTTCAGTTATCAGGGTAAGAGCACAGTTTTGCTCAAAATATCAATGCACACAACATCATAGGTGACATATCAGAGTTCAAAAGAGGACAAATTGTTGGTGCACGTCTTTCTTCCGCATCTGTGACCAAGACAGCAAGTGTTTGTGACGTATCAAGAGCCACGGTATCCAGGGTAATGTCAGCACACCACCAAGAAGGACGAACCACATCCAACAGGATTAACTGTGGACCCAAGAGGAAGCTGTCTGAAAGGGATGTTCAGGTGCTAACCTGGATTGTATCCAAAAAACATAAAACTACAGCTGCCCAAATCACGGCAAAATTAAATGTGCACCTCAACTCTCCTGTTTCCACCAGAACTGTCCGTCAGGAGCTCCACAGGATCAGAATACATGGCCGGGCTGCTATAGCCAAACCTTTGGTCACTCGTTCCAGTGCCAAACATTGGTTTCAATGGTGCAAGGAGCCCAAATCTTGGGCTGTGGATAATGTGAAACATGTATTATTCTCTGATTAGTCCACCTTTACTGTTTTCCCCACATCAGGGAGAGTTACGGTGTGGAGAAGCCCCAAAGAAGCGAACCACCCAGAGTGCAGCATGGAGGTGGATCAGTGATGGTTTGGGCTGCCATATCATGGCATTCCCTTGGTCCAATATTTGTGCTGGATGGGTGTCACAGCCAGAGACTACCGAACCATACTGGAGGACCATGTGCATCCAATGGCTCAAACATTGTATCCTGAAGGTGGTGCCGTGTATCAGGATGACAATGCACCAATACACCCAGCAAGACTGGTGAAAGATTGGTTTGATGAACATGAAAGTGAAGTTGAACATCTCCCTTGGCCTGCAGTCACCAGATCTGAATATTATTGAGAGACTTTGGAGGAGCGAGTCAGGAAATGTTTTCCTCCAGCAGCATCACGTAGTGACCTGACCACTGTCCTGCAGGAAGAATGGCTTCAAATCCCTCTGACCACTGAACAGGACTTGTATATGTCATTCCCAAGACGAATTGGCGCTGTATTGGCCGCCAATACTAATAAATGATTGTGCTCTAAAACCACGTGTTTCAGTTTCATTGTCCAACCCCTGTGTATATATATATATGTAAAATATATATATGGTCAAATATGGGAAAGCTATATAATCCCACTCTGGTCTGGGTCTGTGATGTCACAGCAACCTAGAAACCTGAACATTGTCACTGGATGACATTTTCAGAATGAGGTAGCCCCAAACACATAGACCCAGCTTGTGTTTGCTCAAAGTTTTTGAGCTGCAAGTCACTTAAGACACCAACATACATGACCTCAAGCACAGGATTTCTTTTCATAATATGCACCCTTTAAACTCCTCCTGGGCATCTGAATAAACAGGATCAGAGGAAGATTACCACATTTCTCCTCAAAGTGTCAACTCTCCTCCAGCATCAAACTTAACTAAAACTCCGTCCAGCAGGGGATAGAATAGCCTGTGAACTTTTGCACACATGCATAAACAAAATCACTGACACGACAACCGACCCCACCAGTCCCACAGGAACCGAAGCGAATCACTGAGAATCAAGCGAGAGGGGAAATGGGAGCGCTGGTCGGAGAGGCAGGGGGAAAGCCACAGAGCGAGGAATGTGACACCAGTGCTGACTGATTGAATTAGGAATAGATCTTCACTTCCCCGTGTAATTGATATGCAGTAATGACACGCTGTGTGTGTGGCGTGGTGCGCAGCCAGGCCAACAGTGTGATGTAATTTAATGTATGCACTACTGTGTGTGCGTGTGTCAAAGGTGAGACGTTATTATCTTTTGTGAACCACTGACACCAGCTGCTCAGCTCATTCATTCGTGATCCGCGACTTAAGACACAGAAATTTGAGGGTGTGCGACTTTCACTCAGATCAAAAGTGAGGCTTTATGGAATTTTCAACGATTACATAACACTCAGAGCATTAGCTTTAGTTCGTTAGCTGTCCTATATTCCAACACCATGCTTTCAAGTGTTCCAGGGAGCCAACAATAGTGAAACTAATGAGAGGGACAGAGAAATGGAGAGAAGAACTGAAGGATGGAGTGAGTTGAAGGCAGAGACAGAAAGAGGAAAAGTACCAGCTAATAGATGGAAAGATTTCTGGCTGATCTCCAGTTTGACCACAGGGTTGTTCCAGAGAGAGTGACAGGGAGTTTGTGTTTGCACATCATAGATGCTGTTAAGTGCATATCTGTTTGTTTTTCTTTTTCTTTTTTGGCAATGGAATGCCTTTTTATTTTTAAACGAATATGACTTGTTTTGATTGCCTTGAAACAGGGCCGGGAGACACAACTTCAAACCAGCATCAGGATTAATTCAACATTTTACCTCGATTGCGATTAATGGGTGATTATTTTGTTTTAGATTATTTTTTGTCCTTCAAGGCTTTGCTGTAAGCAACAATTAAAACTGGGATATTTTTCGAATTAAAAAGCATACACAGTAGCTTTGTGGATTTAAAATAAATGATGTGTGCATGAACAAACATGGTTTGAAAGGTAATAACAGAATTTTTAAAAAGTACAGTGGTATCTGTCTGTGTTCAAGATAACTCAAAAAGTTATGGATGGATTTTGACGAAGTTTTCAGGAGTTGAAATGTGAGAAGGAAGAACTGATTTCATTTTGGGTGTGATCCGGAAGAAATTCTGGATCACTTTCAAATTTTCGATAATTGTTGGGCTCAGTGGAGGTCTGCGCTCTCCGAGTGCTTTTCTAGTTCTAACATGTATTTCTTACAGGTTTTTATGTAATCTTATGTATTATTTATAATTTATAAAAAAAAAATATGTTCCAATTTTGGGGGCTTGGAACTGATTAGGGCATTTACATGGAAAACGCATCTCTACTTACGAAATTTTCAGGTTACAAAACTACTTCCAGAACCAATTAATTTTGTAAGTAGAGGTACTACTGTATAAATCTTTGAAAAATTTGAAACAATAGATGTGGGCAAAATTACGTAGTTATAGGTTCAGATTTGGATACTACCTTGGAGCTTGTGACCTTTGAGCTTCTGAGCTCAAAAGTCTTCTTCTCATGAGTGACAAACAGGGAAACATGAGCTCAGAAAGAAAAAGTGGCTCCTTTTTAAAGTCTCAAAATAAAACATTAGATTCCAGATCAAAAGTAAAAATTTCAACAACTTTCACCACAGAAGTGTTGCCAGCGTTTACAACTGGGGAAACAACATAGAAAGTCCCTCCGGGTTAGTGAAACAGAAGCCTGGCATTTCATCTTGAGTAAAACTGCATCCATTGATTTTTGCCAACTTGAGGCAGAAAACAGAAGACTGAGTCATTACAAGCTTATTTCCACATTAAGCAGGTATAAAGTAACATTAGTTTTAGAAACAGACTGATTAAGAAGTGAGCGGATACACCACGCAGAGTCTTTGACATTTTGGGGTTATCTGCATGAGTCACGCAGACACAGCAACAGTTGCCTTTTCAGTGTGGCCGTGTGGAACGTTGAACAATGTTTGGATCAGTAGATTTCTCCCTCAAACACCCAACCAACTGGATCTTCAAAAAAAAAAAAACGAAGTGATTATTAGCTTGAAGGTGAGTGCGCTCATCTTCC
This sequence comes from Hirundichthys speculiger, assembly GCA_018398805.1. Lineage (NCBI taxonomy): Eukaryota > Metazoa > Chordata > Actinopteri > Beloniformes > Exocoetidae > Hirundichthys > Hirundichthys speculiger. The sequence goes on along the minus strand of JAGFBZ010002167.1, from coordinate 4,189 downwards.
CATCTCATGTATTCAGTATTCTTGAGGCTGGAAAATAAACTCCGCCCCCAGTGATTCCTTTGATACGCATGTGTCAGTGGTGGCAGAAAGGGGTTTGATGTTGGTGCATCTTCAATGAAAAGAAAAAAAAAATTAACCCTGTACTTCAGTTTGCACACAAATGTGGAAGGAGGACCTCTGCACTGCATGATGCTCGACTGAGAACCCTACATTTACTTGTTGGTCCGATGAACGTATCCAGGATTTATGTCAACCGTCAGCATCGCTGCAGTTCTTTTAAAGCAGACGTGCCCAGATTTTTTTGTCAGATGTTGACAGTCATATTTCCCTGAGGTCTTCATATCCGTGACATGTTTGTTACATGTCTGTAACAAACTTTGGTCAAAATTCCCCGGGCAGACTTTTGATCCACTAAATATGTTCAGATGTTGTTCATCATTACGTTCTTTTAAACTGTATTTTATATATTAAGTCATTGATGGCAGAGAACGTCTTACAGCTGAACCAGGACAAAACTGAGGTTTTAATCATTGGTCCGAAAAACAAGAGAGGGATCATTTTTATCAAAATTACAACATTTTAAATCTTCTCAGTGTTTTAATAACTTGGGTGTCCTTTTTGTCTCTGAGCTGAATTTTATTCCACATATTAGAAATGCAACAAAAACAGGTTGTGATCAGCTAAAAAACCTTGCTAGAGTCTGCCCATTTCCCTCTCTTGCAGTTAAATCGGAAACTGGACACGATTCCTGATGTGAATCTTAGGCTAGTGATGATTCTTGAGCTCATTGGCAAAATGGATTCTAACTTGGAGAAGTTGCAAGCCCCACTCAGGGAGGACTGACCCGAATTAGGACTTTTGGATTGACTCCCACTGAGATGAACCAAGTGGATTATCTGTGTTCTGGCTGGGCAGGACCCTACATTGTGGCTGATGTCTGCAGTGTGGGTCCTGGTCTGCCTGGGTCCGGATTGTTCCTGTGGCGATGACCTCTGTGATTGTGGGTGGGGGTACTCTAAATGTGGACTGATCCCCAAGATATCATTTTTCCCACCTGGTTCACTGGTGCCAAGATGGATGTTGAGAGTCTATTTAGAGTTGGGCCAAATGAGGTGGGGGGGGGGGGGTATGTGTACTGAGTAAGTGTGTGTTTATAAATGAGAGAGAGAGGATGACTGGGTGTTGATGCTTTTTTTTTTTCTTTTTCTGCTGTAACCTTGAGTGTGTGATAGCTTTTATATTGTCTTTGTTCTTTCTTCTTCTTCTTGTTTTAATGATTGTTTTTATTATGTAAAGCACTTTGTGTTACTTCGGTATGAAAAGGGCTTCAGAAATAAATTTGATTTGATCTGGAAGTCTCACTGTGACATTGTCACAACCTCTGAAGTCTCGCACACCCCTGGAGATGTTTGGCGCCACACTGAGGGGGCTGTAGAGCCCAGGTTACAAACCACGGCTTTTCATCACCTCTGGACATTTTTATGATGCTGATGCTGCAGGGCGCACCACAGATCTACTTCAACAACTGTGCTGACATAAAAATATTAACCCTGCTCTGGTTGGCCACTGCTTCATATTGGCTTGAAGATGGTTTCAAGCATTTAAATCATGTAATATTTTGCCGTTCGTGTCAGTGTTACTTTTAAGCCACATTTCCATTGAACATCACGGTTCATTTTGGGTGCATAGCCATGTAGTAGATGGCAGGTTTTCAGACAGTTTTTTCATCTTCATCTTTTTTATTTTTTTATGTCATAACAACACTAACAAATGACAGTGAACCAGAGTAGTAAAACAATGTGCTGGAAATCAAAAATGCTGTGCTGAACCTAACTGCGTATGACTCAGCTGCCACAACTTTTTATAACTGACACATATTTATCTTTTTTGTTCAAACTGCATGGTTTTATTTAAACAGAATTGTATATAATTTTGTCGTTACTGAGGAGGCTTCCTGTTTTTGTCACGCCGGTTCTGGCCATGCCGCTGCATAAATGTGCAGCATGAAGGCTGAACAGCCTTTGATTCTTCCCTGGATTCTGGATTCTTGCATAAATACTCTCTGAATGTCCTACATTTTCCCGGCATGCGTGTTCATCAGCATGCGCGTGTTTTTTGATGTACCATTGTGCGGAGGCGGAGGAGAAGCACTCATGAAAATTTACATTTATGTTGATTTAAGAGCGGCGCAGAAGAAGAGGGGAGCATTAGAAGCAGTCACAGTGTGTGGAAAACTGAGGGCTTGATGAAATGTTTCTGGGCATGGTTTAGGGCGTATTATCTGAAGCTGTGTCAGCGCTACGTGGCTACGTGTCCATGATGCCTGTGTGTGAACTTCCTGTGCTTTGCTGTCAGCTGGATTTTTTTTTTTTTTTTAGTCTTTATCTATGTACCTTGTTTGTGTGTGTGAGAGTCGACTGCGTGTGGGTGCATGCAGGCAGCAGAGCACCGCTGGGTGATGGCCTAATTCGGCAGGGCTCAACATCAAAGAGCCTGACTGCTGCAAGGGCTTCAGCCCGTTTCACTCTGACATGACTACTGTCACACAGACGAGAGGGATGGAGACAGAAAGAAAGGGAAATAAAAGCAAGGGGGAAAAAAAGGAGGAAAAAAAGGGAGATCAGTGTTGCTTAAGAGAGATACATTATGACTTTTGTCAAAAGTTGACATAATTTCCTGAGATCTTAAGGAAATATCTGAGATGTGTTTTCATCAGACGACCGCAGAGCTCCCCCTTTAACCACAACTTTACAGATCTGTTCACTGCAGCCAGTTTGAGGGGGTGGAGTCACCCACCGCTCTTGAAAACAGTGCTTTAGGTTTGTGCCGTAGCAAAACACAGCGGCATGTGAAACTGGGAGAAGAAACGAATGAGGAGGCTTAAAAATTCCAGTCTGGATCTGAGCTGAGCTGCGACGTCAGAGCTTCCTGTAACGATGAACGGCTCAGTGAATGAGAGCTTTTCAGACGCAGACCACTGCAGATGTGACATGTCGGGGCTTTCCTGCTTGATAGTGACTTAAATACCCAAATACATGCACTTTTCCCATAATACTGTATTTCCTCTTTAATTTATCAAGTACACTGGAAAATGCCGAAGTTTGTCCAAGTAGCACCAAAGATTTGGGTTACGTTTAAGTGGTGTCTTGTATAAAACCATAGGCTGTATAAGAAGAACTGGACAAACTCCATCAACATGGTAATGCCATATTGATAAACAAGATCATCCTTTTTTTGTTGTTGTATAAGAGGTGTTTATTGGAGGTAAATTTGATCATATCTTTTTGTGGGAAAATATCAGTGAGTGACAAAGTGGTGGAATGAAGGTGTTTGGTTGCCAAGACTGACTTTTCATGCAGATGAAATCCTGCTGGTGAAGAAAAACAGACAAAAACAACAACAACAAAAAGAATCCTTTGAAGCAGTTGAAGTATAGTAATGTAATTATAACAGACTCAGTTGCACTCAGTTCAATAACATTTGACTCTAGCAGAGGAAAAAAATCATTAAAGAGAGCTTGGATGGGAATACTGGTGCAGTCGATTCATTCAGTCACTTCAGGAAATCCGAGGAGGAATAATTCCTGATTCAGAGGTGGAAGCAAGATGCTATAAAAAGTTATTTAAATTATACCAACTTCTAAATCGTGTAGGTTATCTGAAATCCCGTGAAATCCTTCTTAGAGTCTTAAGTTTGTGGCCAGTGAAACTAACAGAAAACAGCCAGGTTACTGAACACTGTTCCTTTTCTAACAGGTGATGCTCAGCATCCCAGTTGTTATAAAGAACACTGACATTTACAAATAAATAAATGAAAAAAAAACCCAGTGTATTTTGTGTGAATTATGGGCATGTGAAGGATAAGATCATGTATATCGGTTATGTAACTGTAGATCTATTGCTCTGACAGAATTCATCAGGCTGTAAGAAACAACCTATACAGATCTTCAAAATACTTTCCCAATGCAAACACAGACCAGTGCAGCCTCTTCAGTCACTGTTCAGATGTCTCCAACATGCACGTTCGATATATATACGTTCGATTGTCTGAAATTAAACCTGTGTCAGCTTCATAAAGGGGAGGAGACGGAGAGAAACCAAACCTGCTCTCTACCACAGAGGAAGTTACCATGGTAACAGACTCCACCTGTAAGTAACCTCGGTTTCTGAAATGGGTTCGACTGTCACGA